>VUYV01000239.1:0-41766 GCA_008711295.1 Anarhynchus alexandrinus
GGGGAGGTTCTGCACCCTCCTGCTTCTGCTGGTGGGAAATGAAGCGAGTGGCTGGAATCAGTGTTTTTCTGATCTGCTTATCCAGGGTCTTCAGTGATGAGTAGCAATGGCTATTTAGCCTTTGGGTTTGAACAGTGATGCTGAAGTAATTTTGCAAGTGTGTGTAGAAGTGCCAGCTGCATTTGAATCACTTTTATAATGTTTTTGGCATGTTTGCTGGTGCAGAGGGAAAGGGCTCGGGGCAGTGGTGAGGGGTTTCCACAGGATACGCCTGTCCACAGCGTTCACCACTGTTCACCTCCCTGATGGCAGGAACCAGCCCACTCCTGCAGAGTCCAGCAACAGTAGAGTTTGCAGCTTTTGATGTGCTTATTGGTGACAGTGCAGGCCTCGCAGGGGAGGTCATCAGCTTTGGGAGAGGGTGATGTTCACTTGTGTTAAAATAATTCTTCAAAGTTTTTGTAGGTAGTGAGCCTGTTAGCCCTGGTTCATTTCCTGGATAAGGCAGAGTATTTGTTACATTGAATATGAATGTTTTTTCTTTTACTCTTTGGGATTTGAACTTGAACAGTGTTGTGAGCAGTTTCTCTCTCATGAAAGGTTCATCTTTTGTTTTTACTTACTCTGTTTGTTCCAGGTCTAAACTTTGGGTCATTGACTTCAACAGCAGCCACCAGTGCTCCCGTGGCAACGCTGACCACAAGTAGCAGCCAGAAACCCACTCTGTCCTTTGGAACCAAACTTGGAGGTAGGAGGTGATTTTAGGAATCTTGAGATTACTCCAGACTTTGTGAATCTGCTGTGCTTCTGGGAATAGTTTTCTAAACTGGAGTCTGGAAAGGGTCTAGAAGCGTTTGTTACTGCTAATTTGCCATGGTGTCATTCATCTGTGACAGTTCATACAGCCATTGAACTTAGTATCCTGTATTTTTTTTATTACAAGCCAATCACCAAATTCTGTTCTGTACTTGTTGCTGGAGCATAGTGTAAGGGAGCCACAGGTTCAAAGGCTACATTGGAAAAGGGATAGAGTTGAGGTAGAGTACAGGAGAAATAGTTTAAAAGTCTAACATCCATCACAAAACTGGTGTAGATGGGCAAATTTGTATCACATTCTCAGCATGATTGCACGAGATCAATGCTTTTTTTGTTTGTAGTAACATCCACAGCTGCTACAACTGCCGCTACCACCACAACCTCCATTCTTGGTTCGACGGGGCCTACGTTGTTTGCATCTATAGTGAGTTCTTCAGCACCGACGTCGTCTACCACCACGGGCCTCTCGCGTAAGTCACAATATAGAGATTTTCTCTGTTGGGGGAATAAATGAACAGAGTGGTTGATGCTGCAGATGCTGAGGCAGTAGGGGAGAATTCAAGAGGCCGGCTCTTCTCGCTGTTTGCCACCTTCCCTCTTTGTGATTTCTGGCAAACTGTCTTCAGTGGTGAGGCACAGAGGGTTTTGTTCAAACCAAAGCACACTTTAGACTCAGAGTGGGCAAGCAGCTTGGGGCAGTTTTAGCTGTATGTGCATTTTTTGTTTCTGTGTCTGGGTAGTATGGCCACAACCGATCTTTCTAGTGATGTTTAAGCTGCTGTCCTCCAGACGCCAGTGCCTTGAGTTTGCTTACATCTGGCTTTGAGTCTCTCATTGGGTGTTCACGGTTTTTTAGAACAGTGGCCTGTGACAGTGGAGATGCAGGTTGCTAAAAACAAGTCTTCACACAGCAGTATGTCTGCAAGTTCCTCTGGTGATAACTGGCAAGTTTCCTTTGCAAAATTATTTTTATGGCAGGAAATAGTGTCTTTTCTGATAGCTTTAAGGCAGTGGCCCAGGTTGAAGACAGTCCTACCAGTTTCTTTCTCAACCTGCAATGAGATGTTAATGCTTCAGTTTCCTTTACTTTTAACTAATCAGCTGCAATTTGTAGATGCCCTAGGTACCAGCCTAACAACTTGTGTTTTTAGTAGCTCTGCAATGCTTGCATTGCCACTCTAGTTCCAAAGCTGACCCTAATCTTAGTGTTTAAGGATGCTTTTAAGTTAATGGGCATTCTTTGTTTATCCGGGTGTCTGAAATCTTGTTTTTCGATGATAATAGGTGGGTTGTTTGCAGGCAAGTGAGGTGTGACCAGTGTGTTTCCTGTAGTGTGTGCAATTGTATTGCTTTAGCAAGTAGGCTTATGCAGAGCTTTTCAAAGGGGCACTGTGGTTAATGGGTCACGCCATCTCTTAACGTTTCCTTATGTTTACAGTTGGTGCCCCTTCCACTGGGACAGCCAGTCTTGGAACGCTTGGGTTTGGATTAAAAGCTCCTGCAACAACAGCTGCCGCAACAAGCACTGCCACTGGTAAGAACTAGATGCTTGGAAGTAGCTGAAGAGAAGGAAGCCCGACTTCAGTGCTCTGTAGTAGCGTAAAGGGTCGCGCTGGTGTAGCAGCACAGCAGTTCTAATTTCTAGTGCCCTGCAGTAACTGTAAATAACACAGTGTTTCTTTTTCTGATCCTCCTTTTCCATCTCCCCAAATGTACAGTTACTTATGACTTCTGAGAGGCTGTTGACAGCAAAGGGGCTTTGGGTGAAGGAAGACCTGTAGGCTTTGATGTTGTAGTCTGGAGCAAGTAAAGTAAATAGATTTAGCTCCGCCTTCTCTAGCCTGCCTGTGCCAGTGCAGAATGGCTCTAAGAGGTGAGAGAGGTGTTCTGATGTGGGGAGGGAGAGGCCAAAGACTCTCAGGGAGTGTTGGAGAGAGATGTTTTCTGTTTCAATTCTGTCCCATTAATCTGTTTCCTCCATATTATAAGTTTCAAAGTACTGGGTTTCATTAACTTTTCTTCAAAAAAAAAAAAAAGCAGAGATGAGTTCTGTATTGAAGTGGCCACCCTCATGTGAAAATGTGCAGTGGAATTTGCTGCTGAACAGTGTTGGGACTGAGGACTGAACGTCCTTTTCAGGATGCAGTTACTGATCAGTTTTCAGTGTAGTAATATGGATGCTGCTCAGCTCTCAAGGTCTTTCTAAAGCTTGTTTCTGGGGTGACTGTGAAGAATTTGAGCTCAGTGCCTAGAAGTGCCATGTGACTGGCTGAGAGTACGATTTTGTATATGCTCATAGATTTGTGAAAATACAGAAATCTCATCTTCTGCAAAGATGAAGGAGAGGAACTGGGTTTGCTGGTGATTACTAGGTCTAATATTAAAACCTGAGCCGATTGAGAGGGGTGTTTGGGCTAATGCTGTGTTTCTAATGACCAGGTTAAGTGCAGGCTAATGGTTGCTCGTTTAAGTAGAGCTACTAGGAAGGTATTTACGGTCAGCTGCTTTTCTGTCAAGATGTGCTTCATTCCCCTCTTGACAGACTTGTGATTTGCTTTTTGTTAAAGGAGCCTATTTGAGCTCATATAGCACTGAGATTAGAAGCATATATTGGACATGTTCTTGATTTGTTAAATGGCAGATGTGTCCCCTTCTGTTGCTTGACTTGAATCTCTTCTTTCAGGCACTACTTCTGCTTCTGGCTTTGCTTTGAATCTTAAGCCATTAACTACGACTGGTGCCATTGGAGCTGGGACTTCTACAGCTGCCATAACCACCACAACAACAACCATGTGAGTATTTTGTTATAACTATTTCCCGATTGGGGCAAGAGGAAATATTAATGCTGGTATCTGGTGGAGGAAGGGAAAATGAGTGGTGTTGTGTTTATAATTTGGTTTTTGATCTCGTGTTCTGTACTGTCTTGCCCTTCCTCTCAGCGCACCTCCAGTGATGACCTATGCCCAGCTGGAGAGTTTGATAAACAAGTGGAGTCTGGAACTGGAAGACCAAGAGAAACACTTTCTCCATCAAGCAACGCAAGTTAATGCCTGGGATCGGATGCTGATAGAAAATGGGGAGAAGGTAAGGAGACATCGAGTGTAACCTGATTTGGCTCACTTAGATCCTAAAAGGCCTTAAGTGTTTTACAGATGCAGCAAGTCATGTAGTGGGCCTTCCTACTTGTAAAAAAAAAAAATAGTTGTGAATTACACGTGGGTGCTTGTGAAAGACTCACTGTATGTCTGTTCTGGTCTGTAGGCTTTCAAGCTTGGAAATCTGTTCTGTGAGTTTACACTATGATAATAAGTTATCTCAGGGTGGAGCTGTCAAATCCAACCCTCCCTTCTTCAGGTTTTGGTCTGTGAATCTTTATGTAACTGTTCCTTGTAGAAACAGGAGACATTTTTATGTTGGTGGCTTTCCCAGTTCCACCATTCTTCTTTTATGAGCTGACTTTTGAATTTTTGTAGTCTAATTAAGTGTGTTCTGCTTCCAGATTACTTCCTTACACAGAGAAGTAGAGAAGGTGAAGCTTGATCAGAAGAGGTACGGAACTATGAACGCCTGAGATGATTTTGTTTCTTTTTTGCATCTTCTTCCCGTGTTGTGGTATGGCAGATCTAAAATGTCTGTAACCTCCAAGTGGAGTAGTTAACACTTTGTCTTTTCAGACTGGATCAGGAACTAGACTTCATTCTGTCACAGCAGAAAGAGCTTGAAGACTTGTTGACCCCTCTGGAGGAGTCTGTGAAGGAACAGAGCGGGACTATCTACCTGCAGCATGCAGATGAAGAACGGGAGAGGACGTAAGACACAAATCTGCTTGGAACGTGTGATGAGGAGGCTAATGTGGTGGTGGTGGTCAATGAGCAAGAAGTAGAGTTGGGACGCATCAACGGCCTTTGTCAAATATGTAATCCTGTTTTGTGCATGGCAACGTAGATTTTGCGCATTAGAAACAGGGGGATTGTGACTGGAAGCCCTTGAATCAGCATGAAAAGCTCTTTGGGTGTTGGTCTAATCAGCTGTCTGGGAAAGGTTACTAATTTTGGCTTAATCTCTGAAAATCAGTGATTATTTAGTGAGAGAAGCGATGAGAGCAGAATGCAGTATGTGTGGCTCAAGCATCCTTGTAAGCCTTAAGTGTTGAACTGTAGCAGGGTAATGAAAAGAAATGTTTGTTTGGTTCAAGAGAGATGAATCGTGAAGAATCTGGAGGAGCTGGTTTCTTCTGTTCTGGCAAAGCCTTCCAGAAAGTCCTCTACACTATTGCTTGTCTGTCTGCATGTATCTGGGAAGAGAGAGGGAGGTTAGGAGTTACTTCATCTGTGTGACAGAATGCCTCTCGTGCTGCTGATGCCATGTAATTGCCAGCCTTGGTTGAAAGGTGTGGAAGCTAATTCTGATGGCCCAAAGTTGGTGTGACTGGCAGCAGGTCTTCTGGAGTTCACTTTAAATATTCTGACCTTGGTTTCCATGTGTTTTGCAGTTACAAACTGGCTGAAAACATAGATGCTCAGTTGAAGCGTATGGCACAAGATCTGAAGGAC
Source organism: Anarhynchus alexandrinus (assembly GCA_008711295.1). NCBI lineage: Eukaryota > Metazoa > Chordata > Aves > Charadriiformes > Charadriidae > Anarhynchus > Anarhynchus alexandrinus. The sequence goes on from VUYV01000239.1 coordinate 5,370, forward strand.
ATCATTGAACACCTGAATACATCGGGAGGCCCAGCAGACACCAGTGACCCGGTAAATCCAAGCTTCATTTTTTGTATGTTGTTAAGAGACAAAGGATATTTAAACAGTTCTAACTCTTTGATTATCCTCTTGTGGGTATTCTGCAACTTGTAGTTTTAAGCTTGGAAGGGTGTTTTGTTGTGAACTCTGGTTATTTGCTTATTGTCTAATTTTTTCCTGGATTTCAACTGTTTTAAGAGACATTTCTTAACACTGATCTGCCTACCTGCCAGCAAATCTACATTTTGTTGAGAGTGCTGGTAGTTTTTCCTTATACTGCTTTTGTGTCCTCATTAAAACAATGTCTGAATTACCAGCCCTTTCTGATAGGTGTTAAATGGATCTTGGTACTCCTTGTGGCTTTATTGAGAAGCTTTTTTTTTTTTCCAGTAAACAATTCCTTTCAGTATTGCAGGCTGAGGTTTTTTTTCCCATTCCTTTTTACTTTTGCCACCTCAAGCGTAAGGTGATTAATGTGGTGGTGATTCCTAGGTCTGAATTGGAAGAAGCCAAAGCCACAGACATATGCTTGAAACCCGTCTGTTTTCTTGATGGTAAAGAGAAGCAAAGCAGCACAGTTGCTGCACAGACTTTGTTGGGAAAGTGGCTGCTAAGTTAGTGGAGCTGTACATATTGGGAATTTGATTGCATCCCTGTTCCAAAGACAGGGACAGGCAGGCTGTGTTTTACTGTTCTTAGTTTTTTTGTAGTGTAAGAAATGACTTGCCCCTTCTCTTTCTCCTTAGCTTCAGCAGATCTGTAAAATTTTGAATGCGCACATGGATTCATTGCAGTGGATTGACCAGAACTCAGGTGAGAGTTGTCTTGCAGCTTCTTGGGAATGTAAATAGAAAGCATGTAGCATGTGTGCAAGTGTTTCTTGAACATCAATGAATTCCTAAAGATCCCTGAGGAATCTTCCCCACCTCACCTTCAATGACGCTGTCCCTTCTGTGTTTGAATTCTCCCGATGTGCATTAAAGACCTCTGCTGAGAAGTGATTCCTGACAACAGCTAATGTTTCACGAAAAGCACTGCTTGAAATGCATCAGTGCAAAGCAGTGGACTTGAAAAACCTTGTGCTTTGTTCTGTCAAACTAAGGTTAAGTATTTCATCTTCTAAAATGTTGCGGGCTTTCCCTTTGGAATAGAAAAATTGGTGAGGAGGGCTGTGTCTGTACTATTATCATCCTGATAGTGTAGTTACTGTTGTTTCTTGTCTTGGATTCGCCCTTAACTAGTATGGCACCAAAACCAAAACAAAAAAGGAACTTTTCTCACAAGGGAGTGCCTCCTTGGGGGGGATTCAGGAATTCTACCCGGTTTTGATTTCCACAGCAGCCACACGGGGGCATGGCAGAATAAAGCAGTGCTCCTCTCACCACACCGAACTGCACTGTCTGGCTGCAGTGCTGTGAAAGTGCTCACATCTGGGCTACTTCTTTGGTAAAAGCAGGCGTGCTACTGTCCATGTTGAAATAGTGTTCTTGGCTTAGATCAGGGTTTAATTTGGCTTTTTATTCCAGAACATACATGCTAACTTGTGTATTCCAAACATGCCTTTCTTGGGAAATCTGGTGCAGCTCCTGTGGCATCAGAATTTTGACTTTACAGAATGTGTGTGAAAGTAGAAACCTGCTTCCTTTAAATTTTGCTAGAAAGAAGCCCTGTTTTTTCCTCTGTCATTCAGTACGGAAGAAATTGTCTTACTGACTGCACTTAAGTGGTGTGCTGGAAAAATTATGCAATTTTGAAGTAAGCCTTCACACAGCCCTTGCCATTAAGTAAATGGAGTAGGCCTGGGAGGGACACATTCCTTAGCATTCTTCTTGTATGAAAAAAATCCTAAACCCCCACAAACCAGAACGAGGACATCTGTGCTGTAGGTGGTGTTATCAATTTTGTTTCCTGTGCAACACCTCCAGGACTGTTTCACACCAGCTTGAGATCTTTGCTAGGCATACTCAGACACAGCGGCTATAACTTGTCCGACTTGTTAAACAATTATGTGCAACTGTGGCACTCAATTCAAATCACTGTTAGCCTACACTGCCACAGTTAAACGGACTTGCCGAACATGGACGCAGGATGGTGCTGCTTCCACAAGTGAAAGGGGTGTTTGGACAAAGCCTTGTTCTGACCTTCTGCCTGGTCCTTAGAGGACCAGAAAGTCTTCTCTTTCGTAGTTACAACTGAATTCTGAGTTAAGTGAGAGAGATCTGTGAGACAGGGAAACAGACTGCCATTTTATGCCATAGTCATTTTTGCATGATGAATTTTTGAAGACTGACAAACTGGAATGTGTTATTTAATATGTTACTGGAAGAGTCCAGCTTTGGCGTGCTGTACAAAATAAAACCTAACCTGGAATAGCCATCTCCAAGCCACAGGGTGACATAATACTGGAGCCCTGTTGAAAAGCTGCTGATAAGCCTTCGTGGAATGAAATTAGAAATTGCTTTAGCTTGTGCCAAGATTTTTTTTTTTTTGTATATTGTGCTACTTGCTGCATTCAAAGTTGGTGATCACCGTTGGTGGCTTATGTATTTCCAAACTGGTGCTCTGCAAATAACAGATGATCTGTGTTGTGGCTGCAAGTGCTCTGCTGCTCTTCTGTGCGATTGCACTGTCTTTTCTGTATGTAGAGTTAAAAGCTTGTTATGGCTGTGCAATATCCTGCAAGAAAATATGTATATACTTCTAGAGGATTGTGTGGTTGGCCTGTAATTTGCATAATTCAAAGTGAGTTTAGCAGGAGGTGGGTTGGGGAAACTGGTTTATAGAGCAATTGCTTTTGCTCAAGCTTCAGGCCAGCTTGCAGTACCTGTTCAGGGAGGGTTTGCTCTGGCCTCTGATGCAGTGCCCTGAAACCACAACAAACTGGGATGGCAAAAAGTGTCAACAACATGTCCCAGGACTCTTGCGATTCTGCCTGCCGGTCCCTGAGTGCCTCAGAATACTTTTTAGACAATCATCTTTGCCTTGGAGGGTTACCAGTGCTTTGTGTTGGGTTTTCCTTCTTTGTGCACTGTGAAATCTGAGCAACTGTCAAAGTTAAAATGTTTTTCTTTCTCCTTCTGCAGGCTAAACTGTGCAGGGTTGTGTTCTAGGGTGATTTGTAAGCCTAATGACTTGTTTCTCCCATAGCCGTGTTGCAGAGAAAGGTAGAAGAGGTGACAAAGGTTTGCGAGGGCCGCCGCAAGGAGCAAGAGCGCAGTTTTCGGATTGCATTTGACTGAAAGACTCCAAGTTTAAAGGATTAACCTAAAATCTCCACAGAGAACAAGAGGTTGTTGGGGACCTAGGTGTCCAATTACCATCTGGGTTTGTTTCTTTTCTTGCAATAAAATTGTGGTTGTTGCCAGTCTTTCATCAAATCACAGAATGGTTGGAGTTGGAAGGGACCTTGAAGACCATCTAGTTCCACCCGCCCTGCCATGGGCAGCGTCTGACTGGAATTCATCCACTCCAGTTGGAGAGACTGCCTGAAGTCTGTGCTGAAAGTATGTGGCTTTTGTCTCTGTTCTTCATAACTGCATGCAGGCTGGTGAAATGCACAAATGCTGCCCGTGAGGGATTTAAACAGCGTGTGACACCACGGCTGAGCTCTCCAGTACTTAAATGTAACTTCAATATGTTCAGTTGGGACTTCATAAGCTTTTATTCAGGTCCTTGCGGGGACAGTTTAAGGAAGAGCCTCAGAAGGCGCTGCAGCAGTCTGAGAGACTCGGATTCCTCTTGTCGCTGGCTGGAGTTTGTGTTTAAATTCGGTATGCTTCCACTTGTGAAAGTGGGCCTTGTTTTCTGTACTTTTGGGCAATAAAGTGCTTTTGTGTAGGTATGTGTAAGCAGAATTTCTACACAATTAAAAATTATTGGATATGCTTGTAGAAAAATGATACTTGTGATTTGGGTAGTGTAGCTTGTTGAGTCACAAGGGTGCAGGGAAGAACATGGTCAGCTCTTCTGCTGCGAAGACTCTTAAGGGACAGAGTCTTAAATCACTGCTTTTTGATAAAGTGTGATTACAATGCACCTTCCACTGTCTCTTTACTAACAGAGGGAAGTGAATGATGACACATTTAGCAGGACTGCCCTGATGCTCAGTTCTGCTTTGCACTTCAGGCTTCTATTCTGCAAAATGACGAAGGGGTGCAAATAATGTGTAATGAGCTTTACTTCATACTTACTCTCCTCTCCCTGCACCCCATCTGCCTTTTCTTAAATATTGTCCCCTGGAAATAAGGGAAGGGCCTGCTCCCTAGAGTAATTTACTGGTTTTAGCATGAGTTTAAACTTGTTAGTTGCTTTTCCACTTTTTCCTGTGTGCAGATCTCATCATCTTTAAGGGAGATGGAGGGGAGTCTCATAGATGCTATAGGTCAGGCAGATGTTGACTGTGGGAAGCCATTGCAGAGGCCTCCAGACACTTTACTGTGGGTTTTCACCTGGGAGTGGAGTCATTTAACTGATTCAATGACTGCTAGTAGTAAATGAATTTTAACTGAGGCTTGCAGTGAGGTGGAATAATCCTACTGGAGGTCAAAGGCCCCGCTTCCCCCCCCCCGCACTACATCTCCCGGCGGCCCCTGCGCCGCCCGCGGGCGCTGATGGGAGTCGGGGCGGTGGCGGCGGCAGCGTACGGGGGCGGCGGCCATGCGGAGGTGAGCGGGGCTGGGAGCGGGTCCGCGCCCCTCTCCGCCCGCTCCGGGCGGGCTTTCCTCGTGTTTCAAAGCAGCCGGAGCGGAGGTCGCGTCGGCCTTTCCTCCGGCTGACGGCGCGGCCCGGGGACTCACCCGGCGCCTCGCCGGGCACGGCCTTCCCGCGGAAGCGGCGGTGCTTCGGGAAGCGGCGTTTTTGGGGGGGGTGCGCCGGGGGCGTCAAACCCTCCTGGGGCTGCCGTGGCGCCGGAGGTGGCAGCGAAAGCTTTCACCTGAAAGCGGGCCGCCTGCCCAGCCCTCGCCGGGGCGGGGTCGGCCCAAAAGGGCTTCCCGAGACAGGCGTGGGGTTCCCTCCGGCCCGCGGAAAGGCCGAGCGGAGCGGGGCCGATGGCCCGGCTCTGGGCTGCCCGTGGCCCGGCGGCCCCCGCTGCCACCCAAAAGCCCGGGGTGTAGGGGCACCGTCTCCAAAAGAGGGGTCAGGGCCCCCGCTGCCACCCAAAAGACGCGCTCTCTGCGGGGTGAGGGTGGAGGTGGTGTCTGTCTGTCTGTCTGTCTGTCTGGTCTGGGTGGAAGCAGGTGACCCCAGGAAGGGAAGAGGGAGCTTTCCACAGAGCGCTGCTGAGATTCACTCTTTCTCTTCTGCTTCGCAGTTTTCTTTCTGTCTTGAGTCGTTTGAAACTAGCAATGTCTGTTTAGATACTGATACAAAACAACTTTCCAGCAATAAAAATAAGATTACATGTGACTCTTAAAAAAAATAATCTCCTTGGGGTATTTTTAATGTTCTCAAAGTAGTCCTAAACGTGTTGGCTTTTCAAGTTAATGTTAGCGGGAGCCTTGGTCAAGTAGTTTTGGTTCCTTGTGCTTTAAATCCTGTAAAAACAGTCAAGGAGGTAGAGAGGCTGTAGCAGCGGTGCATTTTAAACAGCTTTTTCTCCGTTGCCTTACTTGCCACCTCCGTGCTGTGCTTGTGCGCCCCAGGGTCAACAGCAGCCTGTCCAGCGATGAGGTACTCCTGGAAGACTTGGAGACAGAAGGAGAGAGGCAGCTGAAGAGCCTCCTTCACCACCAGCTTGATACCACTGTCTCCATTGAGCAGTAAGTCCTGATCTGGCACATGGGGGGGCTACCGGAGGGGCCGGTGAGCAGAGTTTGGCCATGTTAATTAATGGCAACAGCAGTGTCACCTCACTGGGGCCCCCTCCCCAGGGGGGATGTTTGGTGCAGGCTGTTCTCTGTCAAAACAGCTGTGCAAACCCTTCCTCCTTTGCTTTGGACTCCTGCCCAGGTACCCCAGTAGGAGATAAGCACTCCTTGTCTCCTGGAGCAAATGCTGGCAGTATTTTCCCTGAAAATAACCGATTTGCTTGGGCCAGATGCAGGTATGAGTTTCTAGGCTGGTGAGCTCGTCCCCACCAGGCTGGCCTGTGTTTGCACCTGCAGGGCATTTGGTGTTACAGTGTCGCGAGGTGTCTTCTGCCTGTATTGTTGTTGCCCCCTGTTGGGGCAGCATCCTGCCCTGCTGGATCTCATGGGCTTGGAAAAGGGTCAGGAGAGCGTGGCTCAATTGTGTGTTGGAAACATGGCATCTCTGCTTAAGTGCAGCAGGACCAAGCGTGGGTGGGGGAAGAGGCCGGCCCCTTCCTATTCCCCCAGTTTCTCAGTGCTAAATTGTTTCTGCTGTTCTGTTGCTTTGGGTTATAGATGCAAGTCAAAGCGGAGATGCTTTGCCCCTGCAGCTTTTTACAAGCCTTTTGGGGAAGAGGCAGCAGGGGCTTTGACCTTGTCGCAGTTCCAGGCCCTGCAGGAGAGCAACAAAGAAACTGCCTCTCTCCGGGAACTGGGGCTCTCTGACTCAGAGATCCTGCTCTGGAAGAACCAGGCTTCAACAGGGAAGGTAGGCATGCTCTGCTCTGATGTGAATGTGTGAAGTCCCTCTAGGGGGACTTCCTCATGGCCTGTGGCACCCCGGTAGAAAATTGAAGTCTTTTGTAATATCTCTGGTAAGGAATAGCTGCCCCATGTATCTCTTGCCTTTAGGCCAGCATGATGCCACATTTCTTCTGGCCTGTTTTCTTTGGTGGAATGGTCTGTGCTAAAAGCTATGGTGGAGAGGAGTTGATCCTTTGGAACACAGCAGGACCTGACTATATTCCTGCCTCTGCCTTGATGGTCTCAAGCAATTCATTTCACCTGTTTATACCTGTGTAAGAAGGATTTAAAGGCTGGAGGAGAAAAGGGAGGAAACATTTCAAAGCACCTCAGCCTCCTCCTTTCTGTATTCTGACACATCCCAGTATCCCATGGCTGGCTTGGGATAGCTGCCTGTAGGGAGGGTTTTGTACGTTCTCCTCAGGGGCTGGCAGATGCTTCAAGGGACTTGAAACAGCAGTAAAAATAGTAGTGCAGAGCTGTTAAACCAAGTGTGTGATTGCAATGATGTGCTCCTCTTTGGGTGCAGTTTGCAGCAAAGCAGTGCCAAAGCAGGTTTCTCCCCTTCCCCTACCTTCACCCTTTTATTTCACATTCCAGAGACAAGGGGCTTTTGGGGCTCTTGTCAGGCGCACTGGAGCGTCCTGCTCTTAACTTGGTAAACCAGAAGGTGCAAAATAGGGCTTGGGCTGACCCTGGGCTTCCCTCTGTCTCTTCTCCTCTTCCTGAGCAATAGCTGTGTGCAGTAGGAAGCTGGCTGTGGTAATCATGGGTTTGCCTCTCTTCAGCTGAAGTCATTACTTGCTTTGGTATTTAAATGTAAACCCCGCCCTGGTGTGGCCTGCATTAAAGCTGGTGTTAGAGAGGGGTGCTGTTAATTTAAGATTGAAAATTAACATCAAGAGTACCAGCTGTTGTGTTTGGTACGAAATCAGTTCTGGGATGTTTAGAAATAAAGATTAGCGTGGAAAACACTACTCTGACAGAAAGAAGCAGTGACATTAGGGTACAGCTTGTGTGAGAGGAGAAGAAAGTTAGAGAGAAAGCTCAAGTCAGGTAGCGATGTGCAGCTTTGTATGTGGAAGCCCTGAGATTTCACCAAGGAGGAATCAACTGAGACAGAGAGGACTTCAGATTGCCCACAGAGCTCTCAGCAAAGTACTGAGTGCAGGCTTCTGTTATTTTCAGCTGTTAAGTTGCAGCTTTTTTGAAAACAAAGTACTACAAACGATTTCCTGGAATTGCTTTTCCATATAAACAGCTTTTTGTGCCCCAGGGAAGCTGTGAAATGGTGAATGAAAGCTGTGCAGATGTGGGTTCGTGCAGTCAGGCGGGAAGGGACAATACCCATGGGAAAGTCTTCGTTAGATTGTGCTCAGTGCAGGGAGAAAGCCTGGCTTCTTGCCTGAAGCAGAAGGGTCTGCCACAGTAATTGTTGAACCGAATTTGAGAAAAGAAAATCCACCTACAGCCCCATAAAAGTGTGTTCTCCGGATTCTTATGGAGGTGGATGGGGGAACAGAAATGCCTCTCTAGAAATTGGGGTGTGTCTCTGCTTTGGCAGCATGAGTCTGGTGAATCTTAGCAGTGCCCTGGCCCCGTGCAGTGAGGTTTATTTACACAGGAATGCTTGCTCGTAGCCAGGTTAGCTATGAGGTCTGTGCTGCAGTAGCTGGGTGGCTTCTGCAAGTTGGCTCATGTGAAGCTGGCCAGGGGTTTGGTCCTTAGCATAAACCTACCCTCGGGTGCCAAAAGGCAGCTTGGGATCCACTTTTTGGCAAATAAGGTTCTCTCAGTGACGCCGGGGTCATAGACCAAAAGCTTGGTGGAAACTTGAGCTCAGGGATGCTACAGGTGTGGCAAAGAAATGCCAAAGGGGGTTTGTGCAGTTACTGTAGGTGGCCTTAGAAAATGGCTATAGCTGGCAGAGGCAGGGACTGCTGAGACAGAGGGACACCTGCACCATCAGTCAGTGAGGCCAGGGAAAGGAAAACAGCACAGAAAGGTCAGGAGAAAGGGGCTGTTTCTCCACTTCTCTCGAGAACTGAGGCTTGCTGAGTGGCTGTGTTACTGTCCTACCCTTGCAGTAACAGGACCTCTTGGTGATCTGCTCTTTGCGGATGGTTTCTAGTTGCACTCCGTGGCTGGAGGATGTGAAGTTTGACTGCTGGCCGAGTCTCTGAAAAGGAGGTACGTGCCGTATCTGAGCAAAGCTGTGCCTGTCTTCCAGGGCTCTGGGCTGGGAGCAGCCCCGGAGGCCACGCAGGACCGACTCCATGCCATCCAGGAGAAGATGGAAGAGCGTCAGCGCATACTCGCTCTGCCCCAGAGGTTTGCTGGCAGCAAGCAGCTGAGCCGGCGGGAGATGGAGATTGAAAATGCCCTCTTTCAGGGAACAGACCGCCACTCCTTCCTCCGGGCGCTCTACCACGAAGGTTTGTGGACTCAAGGCTGTTCTTGCCTTTGCTCCAGCATGGAGAGCTGGGGTGTGTGGGAGTCCAACACATTTCTGTCTGGCCTTCTGTCCCTGAATACATGGTTCTGTTTTGGTACTATGTGGGAGGAGATATTTTCCTGTCTTACATGAACAGACAGAGAGTGGGCTCTCTGAAAGGTTTAATATAGAGGCTTGTAAAGTCCATCTCTATTTGGAGAGTTTGGATCTCGCTGAGGTGCTACGTGTACTGCAGAGCCCAACTTGGTATGTGGAAGAGCAGCTGGGGTTACGCTTTGGTAGAGCCCAGAGGTCTCCACTCAGCTGCACTGAATGACACGAGGTGCCTGTGTCAGGCTAGAGATCACCCTTTCTCTGATTTAACTGCAGTCTAACAAGGGTGGGAGGGAAGCAAAGGCACAGAGCAGGAAAGAGTAGGAGTCACTTGTTAAAGGCTCCTCCCAGTAGCCGAAGTGGAATTAGAGCCCAGTTGTTGATTCCCAGTATCGTGTTCACAGGGTGGCAGCACTTCTCGCCCCAGCAGCGTTGTCCCCGAGCCTGTGGCTTGATGTGATTTTTCTGAATGGAGAGTCAAGTGTTGTCTGGAGATGGCAAAAACTGTTCCAGTCTGCTTTAGCTGGAGAGCACGTGGGCATGAAGCTGCAGCCCAGACTTATTTTTGTATGTAAGACAGTATTAACAGAAGATGAGGAACTTCTAAACCCTAACTCCTAAAATACCACTTTGATCAGTGTTGACGCTGTTCAAACTATAATGTCCATCTGACCCAGCTTCCTTTGGCCCCTGCTCCCTCCTTTGGTGTCAATGTTGTGGCATTTAGCAAAACCAAGAGGCAGCAAGGTTGAGTTTCGTAGGCTGGGAGATGCCCCTCTCACTTCTGTCCTCGTTTCCCTTAAATAGAGTCAAGGAGATATCCTTGGTCAGTCCATGCCATGGAATTTTTTAAACCCAGGAGCATAATCTGGTGTTGTCCCTGGAACCAAAAAGTTTATATTCCACGTAGCAGTGTACAAAGGCAGCATGACATATCCTGGCCATGCATGCAGGGGGAAGAAGGTGTGTTGAAGGAGTCACTAGAATGTGCTGAAGTGTGGCTGCAGATAAGCTAATGAGGACATCTCTGGAAGAAATGAGCTCTGTACAAAGCACTGGTGGAGCTGCTGCTCTCTGCAGGTCCTTTCTGAGCTGGGACACCAGCACTTGCTAGCTGCTGGGGCTATTCTTGTTATAAATAACCTGCAGGGTCTGTTTGGCGGATGCATGGAGGCTGGGTCGGAACAGGGTTTCTCCTATCTGTGTCTCTTCCTGCAGTCTGTGCGTTTTCCAGGTTCTTGGTGGTTACCATGTTTCTCCGTTGTGGATTAGATGACACTCAGAAGAGGGTAACAGATGAAAAGGACCCCATGGTTCATCTGGACAGTGTTTACCAAGAGCTGCTGAGCAAGAAGTTGCCTGAAGAACGCCAGCCTACCAAGAGTGACCCGTGCTTACGCCCTTCCCTGGCTCCGCAGGGGCCTGTGGCTGAGGAGTCATCGCTTCCAGACCAGGAACAGCAGACAGAACAGGCAAGAAGTCCCAGCCTTCCTGCCACAAGGCCCAGCCAGTCCCCTCCAAGGCATATGATTATTAAAGAACCTGTAGAGTTTGTCCCGGAAGAGGAGATCTGCAAGAACCGTCTCTCAGAGGAAGAACTCCGGAATATACCCAGGTTCTCATCCTACCATCCTGGAGTGCCCAACAAGGTATGTTGAGATGAATCAGGATCTATTCTTCCTCGCTAGCATGCCCTGAAGCTGCTTCAACAGGCAAAGGCTCCTTTTTGCTGTTGTCTGGAGGGTGCTTGGTTGATCCTTCTGGCCAAGGGAGAGCAGCCTCCGCTCTGGGAGGGAAGGGGACCTTTGGCTCTAGTGGGAGGTCACCCAGCCTGGCAAAGAGCGGTGCTTCAGACCTCAGCCCTTCCTGGCTCTGGCAGGTCACTTCGTCAACATGTGCTCTCCCTGTTTCGGTCCGACTGAGACCAGCTGTGACTTTACTCAAACTGTGTTATAACTGGTAGCTGAAGCGTGTTGCGTTTTATAATAACTGAAGTTATCAGTGCTTGGTGCAGGCAAGCATGATGGTGCCTTGAGTCCAGAGCTGCCTTTCTCTGTCTTCCAAACTCCACTGTTAGTATGCCGGTGGAAGAAGGACTGGGATGGCAGAGGGGCTGAACTAATTCATACCTTTGAGGTTTAAGGATTTGGGACCAGGTTGAAAGGTGTCTGTTTGCATGGCACAGGCTGGCTGACCCTCTTTGTCTCTGGAACAGGTGCTGTATTTGAAGAACCTGGGCTCTCGAGTGACGATGAAGGACTTGGTGTCCTTGTTTGCTCGGTTCCAGAAAGAGGACAGCCCACCGATCCAGTTCCGCCTCCTAAGTGGCCGGATGAGGGGTCAGGCTTTCATCACCTTCCCTGGTGAGTTGCTGCCTCGTGCCTCTCAGTTCTTCCCTCACCCACAAAGGTGCCACATCTTCCCGCAGGGCACTGGGCTGGCGCCAAACCTGGTCTCCAAGGAGAAGGAGAGGAGTTCACTCTGTCTTCTTCCTATCATGTCATAGTCTTTTCCCTGGATTGGAAGAGGATTCATCAAAACAGAAGGGATACAGTCTGTTACGTGCCATATTTGTATTCAACACGTCACTGGCTGGAGGATCACGGCACCACACTGTATCACGGTGCAGGCTGAGGGTCCCTGAGCCAGGGACATCTGTGTGAACACCACGTGTGTCTGTGCCAGAACTTGCCGTGTAACCTGCGCCCATTTTGCTCTCTTGTTGCAGATACTCAGTCGGCCCAGGATGCCATGCTGTTGGTGAACGGGTACAAACTGCAGGGGAAGCCACTGGTGATTGAATTTGGGAAAAGCAAGGGGCATTCGACGGAGGCAGACTCTGCTGTCCCCTGCTCTTCTGCTGGAGAGACCCCCCCTGCCACATAAGGGGTGGATAACCAGGAACCTTGTGGATTTGCATGGGCCGTGGGAACTCCTTGGTTGTAACTGGGACAGTGAAGGACTGTTAACGTGCAGTTCCATAAATCTCAAAGTGGGGAAGGGAGAGAGCTGGGGACCAGGCTCTTCCCTGAGAGAGATGTACACTGTTGGGGTGTACTGGCTTTTTCCTCCTGTTCTACATGTGTGTCTGCATTCTGAGCCCTTTGCGGCAAGGAGGGTGGGAGGAAGGCATGTAAATAAATGTATTTATTATGGTATTTCCTTAGTGTGTGTTTATTCACCTTTGTCCTGCTCAAGTCTTCTAGAGCCAAGTGTGCTGCACTCTGATGATGCAGGACTGTGTCAGCAGAGTTCAGTCCTGGCTTCTGTGCTGGGAGCTGGAGTACCTGACTAGTGTGGGGACTGGTGGGGCTGCTGCCCCGTCTCTGGTAGCAGGTACATTGCTTTAGGACAAGAAAAAAGGCTGCCCCTTTTCTTCCAGACACTTTGGCTGCAGAGGTATCTAATTATCCAGGTGCTTTATGATCACAAATGTGTTTTGGCTCCTCAATAGTGATTGATCCTCATAAAGCCCTGTGGTGGGGAGGATGGTGGTTCTGGTGGTGTGCCATGATTTATCTGCTGAACTGGTTTAGCGACCTGTTTTTGTGAACAAGGCAAGCTGATGTCATATTCTTCCCACAGTATCCCAGTGCTCCGGGGAGAGCAACATCCACGCTCTTGGCGGTGGTGGCTGAGGGAACCCAGGCTTTCCCAGCAGAGCCAAGTTGCAGGCTTCCTCTGTGTACCTAAAGATGTTGGTGTGATTTTTTTTTTTTGTTTTGCTTTTTTTGTTTTTTTCTCCCTGCTGCCATCTCCTCATCCAGACTGCATGACTCCCCTCACAACTGTCCTTCCTGCCCTGTTGTGTGCAGTGGAGGGCGGCCATCCCCTTGCTGGCACAAACCATCACAGAGGGGACAGTGAGAGGTGGGGCTTGGTGCAGAATTGTGAAGAACAGGCACGTGGGGCTTCCCTGGCTGGCTGTTGGCCTCCGTGTGCAGTGCTGGAAATAGATTGCCTTGCTCCTCTGCTTCTTGATTTCCCTGTCTGTAATGTAAAAACTGTTGTGGAGGTACTTAGGGTAAATTAGGGTTTGGAGTCCTTCCCTAGATGCCAAAGAAATCCTCCTTGTGAGTAACTCCTCCTGACCATTTATGTTGTTCTTCAGCGGTGAAGGCAGTATAGGACTGGCAGGATTTGGCTTCTTTACCAGCTCTGCAGCCATCGCGAGTCTTCCCTGTTGAACAGGAGCTAAGCTCCCTTTGCAAAAGTTAAGAGCGGTAATGTGGACTTGTGCCTGGAGTGAGGCAGGCACTCCCCATTTCCAGCCCCTTTCTGCTTTTCTTGCTTTCAACTTTGGTTTCACGGAGAAGCCTATGAAAAGAGACCAGCCATCCATTGGGTTGTATGGCTTCAACTCTGGCTCTGTGCGGCTGGGAAAGGATGCCATCATCTTCACCAAGACTGGAGAGGCGCTCAGCGTGGGGCTGCTTTCCCAGACCTACATGGACCGCATCCACGCTGAGACAGTGATTATCCCACTGGTGTCATTCAACAAGCGAAATGGAATCCTTCTTGGCCAAGTGATCGAGCTGCTTACCCTCCTCCAAAGGGACATGGGGGGACCAGTGGCACTGCCACGATGCTGAGGGCACAGGCTGCCTGTGGCTGTCCCTTGGCCATGTGCACACAGCACAATGTTTGGAGAGAATAACTTTAATTAGTGCTTCCGCATTATATGTCCAAAATACCTTTGCAGGGGGGTTTGTCACGTGTTTGTACCTCGTGTGGTGTTGGCATGCAATGCACAGGCCATGGTGTTGCCATCAACCTTTGTATTAGGGATTTGGGGTGTCAGTGCTCCCCAAAGGACTACATTTTTTTTTTTTCTGTTCTGAGAAGAATTGGCTAAAGCAGCTCTTTCCCTTCATTTCTGGCCCCTGGTGCAGTGAGGAGGTGTAAGTGTGATTGGTGTAATTGCATGTACCTTTCTGAATTGAGCACACAACAAAGAGGACTTTGAAGAAGGCAAAGAGTAGGGGTAAGTGAGACCTGTGCCCCAGGCTGCTGCTTGGAGAGGGTTTTGTTGTGATACTGCCTTTGTTGTGAGCACTGCACATGTTCATAGGTCTGTTTATTGTGAAGTAGCCCCAGATTGGCCCATTCTTTCCTTCTCTAGTGCTTCTAGAAAGCATGGAGAATTTTATCCTGGAAGTCTGGTGCGAACATACAGCCTTGGGCTGAGGAAAGGACACAGTCTCTGTGTTCCTCCAGCTCATTCCCTCACAAGACTCCAGCCCTGAGGAGACTCTGAAATAAAACGGAGCCTATGTTCCTGTACACTTTAGCAGAGCTGCCCAAGCCGGGAACACACCTATAAAGCAAAAAGAAAAAGTCAGATGCTCACGTGGAGCCCCCAGTTAAGGGGGTGCAGCAGAAGCCTGCAACGTCTTCCCTCCAGGCACTATCCCTGCTCTCCTGGGGGTGCAGCACTCCACACTCTGGGAAAGGCTGCACTTGGGGAAAGGGACCTGTAGCCTGAACTTTTTTATGATGATATCAGCCCATTTTTTTGCAGCTGTGGGTGGGTGATACAGAAGGGCTGCCGAGGTGCCAACCTAAAACCTGCAGTCACAAGTCTAAGTCAAGTTCTTGGGGAAGGGGTTTGTGTTTGCCCTGGTTGTTCCTTGTGCTGCCTGTTGTGCCAGTGGGAGTTGCCCAGCTTCTTATGGAGTTCTTCCTTCCAGATGGATGATTGCTGTGCTGGGACAGAAACTCAACAGCTGTTAGAAGACAAAGATGGCACAGATGAACCTGGAAAATGTGGATGCAGCTTGCACAACGGCATAGGAACCAGTTTGCTGCTGCTCTGATCTTTGCCAGCATTAAAGGCCTGGGGGTTTCCCTTGGCCAAGGTGGGGTGGAATGTGCCACCAGGAGGAGCAGAGGCTGCTGAGGGGTGACTGGACTCCTCCTTCCTATGGGGAATTGAGATTTGAACCTGTGGAGTTTGGCCCGGTGGTGGTTACTGGGAGGGATGCCACACCATGGGCAGGGTGTCCCTGGGAGAGCAGAGACATGTTGGCTGCCCTGGACCATCCCGTGTCCTGTGTCAAATGGGCTGGGATTGCTTTGGGGTCAGGCAGAAGCATTCATTCTGAACAGCCTTTCCTGGTGTTTATTCCACACTTGAAATACCCAGACTGAGCATCGGTTTTTGCAGAGAGAGACCAGACCAGACACGGGTACAATGTGAAGAGTATCTGAAGTGGAGGAAGCTTCCTGACCAGGTTGACCCTACATTGTTAACCAGAAAGCTAATTTTGTCACCTGCATTGCCTCCCCAAACACAGGTAGGAGACTCATGAACTGAGTCCTGGATGACTTTTTTTCCATGCCATCTCACCTCCTTGAAATACAAATGCTTTCTGTCAAATGCTTGACTTCCTGCTTTCCTTCCGCACACCTGTGAATACAGATTGTCGTTAAAATAGGTGATGTTAAAATAGGAACAGGTTTCAGTACATGCTTGCTTGGGTCACTGCCTGACCCCATTTTTCCTGATGCCTTTAAAATAACAGCCTTTGATCTAGAGGAATCTGGCCATTTAAATTATAGTACTTCTGAAGGACTGGAGGGGTTTTAGTTAAATGTGCTGATTGAATTACAGTCAAATGGCAAAACCGCTAATAACAAAATAGAGTTTCTTGTTGAGGTCTCCTGACCTGTTGAATACAAAAGCTTTACTTCCTTACCAAGAATATCAGCTTAAATGCTAAGCAGAAAAAATGGTAGAGCTGGGACAGAGACCAACTGTCTTGATGTTACTGAAGGAAAATCCTTTTCTCTGATCAACAAATTCCAGGGTGCAACCAGGTTATATGGCTGAATTGCCATTATCTGTTGAAGTTTGGCATTCCACAAAGATAGATAAGACAGCCTTCATGATAAACTATTGAGGAAATCAGTCAGCTCTGGAGGCTGAGGAGTAAGTTTTTATAGCCTAGAAACTAGATAATAAAGCCACTTTTCAACAGAGGAGGAAGCTAATATAGGACCACCTCAATTTAAAGCTCTCTGACACATTAAAAGTCAATGATCTGGAAGAGGAAGCAGCACAGATTACCGATGGGAGACAGTTCTTTGTCAAGCCAGACAAAAGGACTGTGGGATTCGTGAGTACCTTCAGACTGACCTGGCTCAACTGAGCAATCAGCAAGGTGGTGGCAGACCACAGCAAGCAAGTCAGGTGCTGCAGAAGGAGTAATTAGGATTGCCTAGGTGTACAGATAATTTCTAAGTTAGCAGTTATCATCTGAGACCTAAGAATGTCTTGGACAGTTCAGTGAAAACACCTATGCAGTACTTGTGGCTGCCAAAAAAGTAACAGTTACATTTCTGTTTTAAACCTGTATATGCAGGATTTTTATCTTGTGCTTCAGGACATCACTACAAATACATAGTGGTGCGTTGAGGGAACTTTCCCTATAGACTGTTTCCACGAAACTCATGGCTGTGACAGTTCCTTTCCTTTGAAGCAGCTGGTACCAGTGGTCTATGCTGCCCACATGGGTTAACGACGCATTTCTCTGTCAACTCAAAGCTGGAGCAGAAATGTCTGGCATAATACGTGGTGTGCTGAACATATCAAGGGCTGTCATTCACACTTTTTAAAGCTCACTTTTCCCCCAGGTGTTGTCCCCTGCGTCAATGCCTTGGCCTGCTTGGACCAGCAGTTTCACCCATGCTGTGAAGCTGAAGGCTGAAGAAAAAGGTGATTATGGGACTGCTGCCTTTCCTCTTTTCTCAAAAAGATGACTGCAGTCCAGAGAAGAGATGGACCTCAGGAGAAAGCCAGACCCTTAACAGCAAGGTAAGTGGTAGGTTGCAGGTTACTGCCCCCCACCATGTTCTGTCTTCTGTGCCTTGTTTGGGGTCCGTACTGAGGCCATGTGGAAGTCCTTGGTGAGATGCAGTTTGCTGGAAGGAGCCCTGGCCAGAGCTAGTGGATCTGTCCTGGGCTGTCTTCTCTTCCCTCCCTTTTGGAGAGAGGGGTCTGAAGGACTCAAATGCTCCTTCATCCTCCTGCGTCCAGATAGAGAAGGGGAGCAGGGTGGAACAGAGGGAGGAACAGAAATCCTTGCCAAGTTGGTGTTTTTAAATCATCCTGGTTTCTGTGTATCAGTGTTAACACCTTCACACCCCCGTGAGCTAAATTAATCTCTGTGTGTACAGTTCTCCAGCCCCGTGGCCAGTCTGGGCAGCAGCCGACGTGACTGCTTCTCCACTGCTGGAGCACTCAGCTCTGTCTGTCTATGAATTGTTCTTTACAGAGGACATCTTTACCCAAGAGAAGCCAGGTACCTTTACGCTTCCAGCACGGAAGCAGGTTTCTGGCTGAGAAAATTTCTCTGCATAAGTTTCGCATTCTCTTTTAGCTTTTTTGGGGGGGAGGGAGGGGTGTGTGAGGTTGTATTTATTTATTTACTTATTTTCAACTTGTCTCTTTCACACCCACACCCGTCCCCCGCCGAAACCCTTACTGCCCATGTCACGAGAGAGCAATGTGGGCTGCTCCCACACGGTGGCACTACTTGCCTGGCTGAGGGGCTACCTGGCCCTGTCCCGCACTTGCCCCTTCTGCCTGGACCCTGGGCCTGCCCACCGGTTGCCCAGGGAAAGACCTGCGATGGGGCTGCTGGGTTGTCATGAGAGCAGTCGAGTGGACCCCGGCATCTCTCCCTGTGGCCCTCCGCACATGATGGGGCTGGCTGGTGGATCACAGATCTATCTGGTTGACCTTCTGCTCCCCCTTGCAGGATCTCAGGGCAGGAGAAGGCCACTGAGTTACACCAGCTTTGAAAGCATTGTGTGATAAGAACAGTCCTGCTCAACCCCAGCTAGCTCAGAGCAGTAATTCTCAAAACTGCTTCTCTCAACACGATGAGACACCTCCTGTTGCTCTACAGTGCTATTTTTTAGTGTTGTGACTAAAATAGCCTTGATAACATGACCATGTTTTGGCCATTGCTGAGCAGTGCTTGCACAGACTCGAGGCCTTTCCTAGTCCTCACACCCCCCACCAGCGAGGGCTGGGGGTGCACAAGAAGCTGGGAGGGGACACAGCTGGGACAGCTGACCCCAACTGACCAAAGGGACATTCCAGACCATATGACGTCATGCCCAGCGTATAAAGCTGGGGGAAGAAGGAGGGGGATGTTTGGAGTGATGGTGTTTGTCTTCTCACGTAACCATCACACGTGATGGAGCCCTGCTTTCCTGGAGATGGCTGAACACCTGCTTGCCAATGGGAAGGAGTGGACGAATGCGTTATTTTGCTTTGCTTGCGTGCGTGGCTTTTGCTTTACCTATTAAACTCTCTTTAGCCCAACCCATGAGTTTTCTTACTGTTACCCTCCTGATTCTCTCCCCCGTCCCACTGGGGAGGAGTGAGTGAGTGGCTGCGTGGGGCTTAGTTGCCAGCCAGGGTTAAACCATGGCAGTCCTTTTTGGTGCCTAACTTGGGGCATGAAGGGTTCAAGATAATGACAGATTTGATTGGAATGTGCTAGATTGAATTAATAGCTGTTATTGCTGTTTAGCTATTAATTTACAGGCTCCTGTGCTTGCCATGGGTCTTGCTTGCCTTACTGTGTATGAGAGTCCAGTGCTTTTTAGTGGCTGCATTTTGCTTTTGTTGCTCACTGTACTGCTTATCGTCTTACCGTGCTGTGCCTGGGAACGTTTTGATAACAGCAGTGGCGATGCGCCTGGGCTGGCAGATGGCCATGGCATTGCTGCTGTTTCTGTGCTCTGTACCGGACAGGCTGGAACTCTGGTGTGAACTCGAGTCAAAGGGACTGTGACCTGTGGATGAGTTCACCTGGGAGCAGGACATCCCGAAGTGTCTGTGACTATGAATAAGTCCACATCAGAGCAGGTACACCTCGAAGCATTTGTAGCTGTGGATAAGTCCGTGCTGCAGTAGGTACCCCTTGAAGCATCAGTGGCTGTGTATGAGGTCATGCTGGAACACCTGAAAGTCCACGACACTGCTGGTACACACCTGAAGGGACTGTGGCCATGGGTAATGCCGCGTTGGAGCAGGTTCACTCCTGAAGGCATTGTGGCCCATCGATAAGGCCATGCTGGAACAGGTGCACCTCAGAGTGACTGTGGCTGTGGATAAGTCTTATGCCGCAGCAGGTATACCCCTGAAGAGACTGTGGCTCATAGATAAGGCTCCACTTAAAGCAGGTACACCCCTAAGGGATTGTGACCCATGGATAAGTCTGAGCCAGAGTAGGGGAAAGGGTAGGAGTTCATTGCAATGTTAAACCCTATAACTTGACCCAACAGGACCAGGGGTGAAGATTGTAGTGGATATACCTTACTATATTACAACAGCAGGAATTACTATAGCAGGAACGACCTGAACCAGTGGAGGACAAGCCTTACAAGAAGCAGTGCGAGTGCAGCAGTGACCCGACCTGAGCTGGCTTTGGTGCCAAATAACTCCACGTGGTCTCTAAACACCTGCCTGCTGATGGGAAGTATTGAATCAATTCCTTATCCTGCCTTGCTTGTGTTCCTGTCTTTTGCTTTAGCTACTAAACTGTCCTTATCTCAGCTTGCAGGTTTTCTAACTTTTATGCTTCTGATTTCTCTCCCACATCCCATTTGGGCACAGAGCAAGCGAGCGGCTGTGTGGGGCTTAGTTACTGGCCAAGGTTAAACCATGACACCAATTAAAATAATTCCTGTGCATGCATCCTCCTCCCATTTCAGGTAGAGAAAATTGAGCATGAGAAGTGTCGTCTGGAAATACCAACAGGAACTGGTGCTGCTCTGNGAAATTGAGCATGAGAAGTGTCGCCTGAAAACAGAGTTACTGAAATACCAACAGGAACTGGTGCTGCTCTGAGCTCAGAAGACGGCAGGCGTGCCCTGCAGCAAGAAATACACGTGTTACTGCCAAGCTCTGTGGCAGAAGTGGAAAGCAAAGCTGGCGAGGTCCGCGGAGGAGAAGGCTGAACTGATGGAGAGAGTCAAGAACACAGAGATGCACTTAGGGGTGCTGAGGGAGGCACAGGTCTCCTGCAGGGGCCCAGAGGAAGAAGACGGGAAGAGGTCAGAGCTGTGGGTTGGCTGGTTGGCAGTCCCTCTCATCCCTAAGGCGAGGGGAGAGGGCAGGAGCCATCCTGAGCTGCTGTTTCCATAGGACACTGCCTCCCCGGTATCCATCACCCTGCTGTATGGGTAACTGGGTTATAAGTGAGGATCCTGCTGTTGTGAGGAGGTGGAATCACCAGATGAATCCGAACAATTGATCTGGCTTCAAAGATGCCCTACAGAAAGGTGCTTTGTCCATACTGTCTCTGTCCTATACCTCACTGCTGGATCCCTTGCAGGGTGTTGGGTCTGTAATGGAGATAAGAATGGGATGGAGCAAGGAACCACAGTGCACATGGTGCTCCTGATAGGAAGGGGGATAGCAGCTGGGTGTGTGATGGGACGTATCAGATCCAGGCTCTCGCCACTGACAATCCTCTTGGCTTTTGCCCTCTTGCCCACAGTGTTATGGAGAAACTTAAGAACCTGCATATGAATGTGACCTGGCTTCTCTCGTTCATCCTTCCACACTTGGAACTCCAGGATATTAACTTTGAGTCAGATCAGGTAGACGAGATCTTGCAGACCATACTGGAGGAGACAAACCTCATGTGGGACTAGTCCCCTCTCTCCTGCCACTGTGCCTTTTGCACATGATCATTAATAAACCCCTGGTTTCTTTACTTGTGTTCTAGGTCATCATTCTGCTGGGGTAAGGGGTTCTCCTCACCCTCCTCTGGTTTTGCAGGATGGGCACGGCTCCTCTGCTCCCCATTGCTGGGGGATGGGGTTCCCCAGGTGGTGGAAACCCAGAGGAAGTGTGAGCAGAGCACAGGCATGGCTCTGAGCACAGCCAGGCTGGGTCATGCCTGGCCAGCAGACACCCTCAACAGCCTCTCTGCTGCGCTCCTTAGCACTCTGGGTTGAGCACACTAACGCAGCCGACTGTCTCGGGCTAGAGCAGCACGGTGCTGAGGTTCAGGATTTGGGCCGTTTCCCTGTGGGAAGCAGTCTCGAGCCCGTAGGTCTGATCAGCCCACGCAGCAGCTAAACTGGGTCCCTGCCTGCCTTTTCCTCTTGCGTGTGTCTGTTTGTTTGTTAAATAATGTAGCAACACAAGGTTACTTGAACTAAATTTATCTTCCCGTGTAGCTATGGGAACAGTCGGCGGTACGGTGATGCCGGGGCGTGCAGTCAGGTCTGCTGCGAGGCTCTGGGCTGGTGCGGCTCAGCCCGGCTTCTTTCAGCAGATGCTGTCCTGCGTGGCAGCTTCACCTTTAAACCTTCTTTTTAGGCTTATTTTCTTAGACTCTTCTTTAGCCAGCAGCATGGCCATCTTTTTAACCTGGGAAATGTCAAGGACGATGGGGTGTTTGGAGGAAGACGTGGGGTTCGAGAGCAGCCGGACACGACACAGGGGAATGACTGCACTCAGACCAAAGGATGCTGCAGCTCCCTGTCCCGCCTCAGGCATCGTTCATGGGAAAAAAAATAAGGGCAAGGGCAAGTGCATATAATTCAATATTGCCCCAGCCCATGCTTATTTCCAGCTCAGAAGCTTCCTGAATCAAACATGGTTTCCTACAGGTATAAAATGACTGGCTTAAAGGAGCTGAGGAGAACACCCCTTAGAGTGATGCATTCCCTGTCCTTCCTGAAGCGCGTTCTCTTGCCCAGATGGTGGGTATGGAGGAGAGGGCGCGTGGGTGGCCAGCACAGCATTGCTCCTTTGACTCAAACAGTTCATTTATCCCGGAAAGGCACGAGACCATGTGACAGAAACCAGCGGCTTAGGTGGTATCACCAAACATACGTAGTATGCGTTGCCTGAAAGTCAGAGTTGAGCAACACAGCTCTGTGGACAGAGAGTGCCCCATCCTGCAGGGTAAGGACTTTGCCGCGTCCTTTCCCCCATGGCTGGACATACACACATTACCGCATAAGTTACTTTCACTGTTGCTAGTGGAGATAGAAAGGACGTGTCTATACAACCGTGTTTTTTCTGCAGGCTGTAGCTGCTGTCTCTGTGTCTGCCACTCCTGATTTCCTGACTGGTTGAATCCTCTTTTGTTTTCGGCTCGTGTTTCTGGATCTCAGAGCTGTTTCTGTGACCTCTCTTGACATTTTCAGATTGTGCTGTTTACTGTGGTTTCAGGTCAGTACTGCAGGTGGTAACACTTGAGCTTGGAGGTAGCTCCCTTATCTCCCTCCATTCATGGTTTGAAGGTAGCATTTCTTATCTCCATTCGTGTTTGGTTTTTTGCTTTTGACATCTCACCAGATGGTCCTTAAACCACAGGACTACACCCCCATCGCTTTTAATTTCCAATAGTGCTGTTGAGGAGATTGAATCTGCACCAGGATATCCCAATGAGTTGAAGTTTCCTTTCACGATGTTTGGGACGCTTGCATTAGTTTTTATGAAATTATTGCATGAAGTATGGTTTCTGAGGTGCAAAATAACCAGCGATCTTGGGGAGCCGTCATGCTTCTGATCATGCTAGGAAGTTTTATCCCCACAGCCAGTCATCCTTTGAAAGCATCTACCCTGGGCAAGGGAAGAGACAGACCTTTATTTTCTTCTTCCAAAGCTGCTTCTAAAGCAGGAAATGTCCACACCTCCTTCAGGTTTGATCTCAATGCTCTTCACAGCACATATGTGTTGAGCTCGTCATCTTAGCTGATGCTACTCCTCTTTGCATCTTGTTTATTCCATCCCATTATAACTAGCTCTGGGATCTGAGCTTTATCCCTAATACTACTTGACCTTATTTTTTTAAAAGACTATTCGCAGACATCCTCGATGTTTGTCATGTAATGTGCAGAGCCCTCGGGCTACAGCCCATCTCCAGGAGGGAGCCGGGGCAGAGCCCGCACAACCCAGAGCTCCTCCTGGTTAATTCCTGCCGCACGGGGAAAGGAGAACGTGTTCGCATGATGCACAGAAAACAGACGCTCAGGCATTAGTGATAGGAATGGGCTCTGCTGAATGAGGAGGTGGTGAGCAAAGGGCAGCTTTGATGCAAGCATCAACCGGCAGAGATCCGTGAGCCTATGGAAGCGTTTAACAGCTTGTGAACAGTTAGCGAGCTTCGTACTCTCACCTCTCTGTGTCTCGCGTTACCGGCAAGGCAAAATATACGCTCGTTACAGCAATACGTGGGTCTTTTGACATTTCTTGAGCTGATTTGTTTTCCTCAGTGTAAAGAAATAACACACAAAGTGGTTCTGTAATGGAGCGTTTCCT
The DNA here is from genome assembly GCA_008711295.1 of Anarhynchus alexandrinus. Lineage (NCBI taxonomy): Eukaryota > Metazoa > Chordata > Aves > Charadriiformes > Charadriidae > Anarhynchus > Anarhynchus alexandrinus. The sequence continues at coordinate 28,852 of VUYV01000239.1, forward strand.
AAATGGATGTAACTTGGCAAATAGCGCGGCTATTAATTTTCCTCAGATAAGTTGATATCAAAGTACCTGATTTTGAAACTTGGCACTTCTCTCCTGCATCTTTCAAAGCTTGCTCAACAGTGCCCGTGCCAGAAGGTTGATGCTGCAGTAGTTTGGGCGGATTAAGTTGTGTAGTGAAGATAAATACTTATTGCAGGTGAGGAGGTCAGATAGAACCTCAAAGATATCTCAACGATAAGGCTGTTTAGCGAAGCCTTCTCCTCCCAGAGCTTCCCGCGTCCTCCCTGAGGTACTGACAGTACCGTGCTGTGCCCCATGAAGTCCTGGGGCTGTAGCCAGCAGCCCTGCCAAGGCTCGGGGGGAAACCCAGCCCATGCTGCCCTTGCTGTCCCGCGTTGCGTGAGAGGTGTGCGGAGCAGGCAGGTGGTGTGAGGAGCCAGGGAAGAGCCGTGCCGCGTTTCCCCTCGGCTCACCCTGCCGCGGGTGGTGCAGCGCTCTCCGTCCCACCGGTGAGCGGGGAATGAGCTTTAGCATTCTGTTTTACGGGCAGCCCCCCTCTGCTTTGCAAAGATCTCCCATGGGAAAGGGTAGCTGCGCTCAGGGATGGCTGACGATAAAACCGTTTCTTTGTACAAGACTGGTCTGCCTTTGCAGTGTGTTTTGCTCTGGTTATTCTCTTTTTTCCTCTTGAGGCTTTTACTCAGCCAGAAGTACTGAAGTTGGGTGGATTAGCTGCATCTGCCTGTGACCTGTGCAGTAAAAATTACCTATTTTCAACTGCAGACTTACAAGCCAGAAATCAGCCCATGTGGCTTTTGTGGGCTGTTAGTCACCCTAGCACATCTGGGAGAGGGGATGTCTCGGTTTGGGGAAGGAGGATATAACTCACAGCAAGACCCTTGTTTGTGAGCAGGCGCCGGGACATCAGCTACAGGGATGGGTCTCCTGTAGCCGGCTCTGCCCAGGGAGATGGAAATTTAATGTGTGTTAGCAGACTCCTGGCAGCCACTGTTCTTTACGTCTTGCTCCCTGGGGCTGAGCGACAGGGGCTTTGTGCTGGGGGCTGCTTTCCCCTTCCAGGGGCTTGGCTTCGCAGCAGAGAGGTCCTTCCCCTTGCTGAGGAACATCCCCAGTCCCAAAGCGCCTGTTCTCCTCCCCTTGAAAACAAGGAGACAATTGTTTTTCCCATCTGCTGCCTCTTCCCTGCCGGCCTCCCCCAGGCGCAGGCAGCCTGTGCCTCCTCTGCCTGCAGGGAGATGGAGAGAGCAGCCCCGCACAGGCCAGCGGCCGGACCGGGGGTGAAACACCCTGCCAGTTGGCGATCTGGAAACACCATTAACATAAAGAGGGGTTGGGAAGAGCAGAAGGCAAATGATGTTGCGTTAAGTGGTGGGGAAGATCAGAGGTTAATCGCCTCCTCGCCTGCCCACGCTCTGCGAGATGCGGTGCCTGGCCGGGGGAAAATCCAAAGGCGAAGGGCAGCACCCTCGTTCCTGTAAAAGTGTACTGGAATAGCTCAAAGGGCATAGGGGCATCATGGTTGTGGAGCCAGCGATGGCTGCGGTCTGCCCTTACTCTGTAATGCCTGCAGACTCCCTGGGCTTCTCCACGCCTTGGAAAATACTGAAGGCTGCAATTGCTCCCACCCCTCCAGAAGGAAAGGGCTAAAAATCTGGGTAATGAAAATCTATCTGTTGGAGCAATCTTGGGAGCACCTGCCAGGTGTAGCCAGTGGTGTGGGACTTTGCTCCAATGACCTGAAAAACCCAGAGAGACAGCTTTTCTAGGAAAGTATGTAATCATGCTCAATGTAATCATGCTCTTAGTGACGTGGGTCTTGTCCTGGTTTTAGCCTTTTTTAGCAGGCTGGACATCCCAGAAATAGATGGTGCATAAGTTCTGTGAAAAAAGGCACCTGCCTTGAGCAAAGATTAGTTCTCCAGTGTGGGAAAAGCTTCATCAAAGCACAGCCTTCCTCTGAAACCCTGAGCAGAGATAAGAGGCAACCCCAGAGCCCGCGAAGCCTCTCTGGTTTCTCTGCTTACAGGATGACTTCTTGTTTCTTCCAGACTCCTGGCACACAGCAGAGATCTTGGAAGGGCTTGGCTGTGTCTGGGGTCTGAATGTCTTCTAGGTACGAACCTAGGTTAGCAGCTGCTGAAATGCTGGTGCCCTCAAGTATACTCTAAGGCTGAAGATGACAGGCTGGTAGACTGGATTGCTTGGGATGACCCTGAGGACCACCTAATGTGGTTGCAGCTCGGTTTGTCCATGTAAGGATGTTTGGGATCCTCTGGCCTTCATCTCTTCTGCGCAGCGCAGCGCTGTTTAGCCATTAATCGGCAGGGGAGCTGCTGAGGGTGCAGGACAATTTCTCTTCAATTCTCTAGGGCAGATTTTGGCTAGAGATGGAGTCTGTTTTCACCAATATTTCTATAAAATCCCTGGAAGAGCTTGTGTTTACACCACTATAAGAGTGAGTCTTGCTGGTAAAGCTTATTTTGCTCACTGAATTGGTGTAGGTTCTACTGATAAAGCCTGCTCTCGCTGCTTCAGATTGCACATATGCTAGGTTTGCTGAGATCACTAACCTGAAGCTCCTCTAGCATCGATTAGACTCAAATTACGGAAAAATCTGGTTGTGATGTTAATGTAATGCCTGGAAGATCAAATCTCCATGTTCTCTTCACAGGTATCATGGGTTTCCAAGATAAACACTTTTTATAACTCTCCTGATAGATTTCTGAGCTGTTGTTCAAACCCAGCCAGGAAGGTGCTTTCTAGCGATCTCCTCTGGTGCACCCAAAGGTCTCTGTCCCCTGCAGTGCCATGGAGTTCATTCTGCCCTGTTTGACTCATATCTTCCTTTAAAGATCAAAAGATCCTTTAAAGCACCCTTAAACAGGTCTCTTCCAGGAGGCTATGGAAAACCATGAGTTTGTGGACAGCCTTTTCCTCTGACTGTTTTTTTCCAAAGACCTGATTTCTCACTACCCCTCACCTCCATTGCAATGTCTCCCATTAAAACCAGAAGACCCAGGCACCAGCTGTCTCTGGGCAGTCTCCCGGCTGTGTGACTCCAGACAGGGCCATCCCTAAGGCTTTGGGAGGGCAGGAAGACTTGGGAGGTAAAATGTGAGTGCAATTGCCAACTGAGCATCATAGATGCCCTGCAGTGAAACCACGAGGCTGTTTCCTGGTCTAGAGTACGGCCACCAGTGGGGACATCAGGCAGACCCTGGGGCATGGGGCATGTCTTGGGGGAGGAGTGCATCTCCCATTCCCACCAGCGCAGTCCATGACTTGAGCTGTTGCTTAGCCCAGCCCGGGAGTCAGGATTTGAAGTGCCTGAGAGCAGCCCCTCTCCATAGTGCATCCTCTGCTGCTCCTGAAAAGATGGCTGTAACACCATGGGTAGGAAGAGTTCATCCTCTTCCACGCCAGCCTGGGCTTGTTGAGGGGTTGGGAGGCTCCGGCGCGGCACGGGAGGCAGCTGGGAGTGTGCTGTGGCTGGGTGGAGGAATGTGGAGGCTCCTTCCAAGTGCCTTGGCCCATCAGGAACTTGGCCTGAGTTTTCTTCTCCCTGCTGCCTCTCCTATCTGAGCACTTCCCGGGGGCTGCGGGCAGAGACGGGCTCTCCCAGCACCTGGCCCAATACTCCTCAGAGAGCTTGCATGGATTATTTGCTGCTGCTTCAGATCAGCGGTGCTAGGCAGGAACGAGAGGCAGGTCAGAAGGTGCTAAGCTCTGCTTGCCTGGAGGGCTCCAGGGAGGCAGGAGGCATGGGATCTGGCTGGGTTTGGGACAAACCTGTGCCCTTTTGCCCCCTCCGGGCATCCCTACCCAGTGCTCTGCAAGGGAAGAGGCTCTGCTGGCATGGGGCAGCGGCCGGGACAGGGAAGCAGGAGGGGGCTTTGGCCAAAGCATCGCCAGGGGTGCTATGGGTGGGGGTGGCCGGTGGGCCAGGGCTGGCTGCAAAGGCCTTGGAGATGAGCATGTGACGTTCCCTCTTTGGTAGAAGACGTTGGGACTTTTTGCATGCTTCTCGTGCTCACCCGATGGGGTGGCAGCCCCTGGCCCAGGCGCGGCTGCAGGTTTGGGTGTGCTGAGTGTTTATAGTGCCTCTATTGCTTTTGAAGATAAGGACATGTTAGTATTTTATTGCCCCCTTTCTTCATCTGAGGCAGCATCCAGAGCAAGGAGAAGAGAGGGGAAGGACTCGTTTCCTTATGACGGGGGATTAGTCGTGGCAGCCTGGCCCTCCAGCGAGGGGCTGCCAGGCTCCCTGCTCCACCACGTGTCCTGCAAGGTGAGGGCTCCTGCCCGGGAGCTCGGATGAGGGAGCCGTTCCCCACCCAGCCCTCCTCCCACCCCTCCTCTGCTTTCCCCCGTGGCTGCCCGTCCCCCTGAGCATCCCGCTCCTGTCCTGAGCTGGGGCCACGCTCCTCCATGGCATTCCTGCAGGAAAATCCAGAGCACCCTCAGCTTTTCCCGCTGAGCTGGTGAGGGGCCAGAGGCGATGTGAGGGACCGGCTCTGTGCGGTGCTGGCTGGCTGGGCTCCATCCCTTCGCTCCCGCTGGCCGTTGGCAGGGCCGGCTCCTGGGGCGCTCTGGGCTCCCGTCCTCTCTGGCCCCGGGCTGGGCCGCATCCAGCCTGCCCTCAGGGACCCGGCTTATCGGTGACGAGGAACGTGGCTATTGCACGAGGCAGAGATAACCGCTGCCACCGCATTTGTGCACTCGGTGTCCTTCCCTTCCCCATCCTCCGCTCCTGCTGGCAAAGAAGCGGAAAACCCTTTTCAACCTGCCTTGCCCTGTCGCCAAGTTCCACATCTTTGGGTGCGTTCAAGTTAAAGGCCAGGAGAGCTGGAGGGGAGAAACCTTCACCTCCCTGCGCCCACCCAGGCTTAGCGCAGGGGCTGCCCCTCAGCGGGGCTGGGGGAAGGCACGTCCCCTTCCCGGTGAGATGCTCCTCAGCTCCTCTCCAGCTGCACCCACGGTAGGGGGGTCTGGCTTTGCACAGGTGATTAAGAAACCCGAGGGGGTTTTGGGAATGTTGGGGGCACTTGCAGTGCCTCTGCCCTGCGCCTGTCTGCCCAAATCACGGGTGTTTCTGTACGTGAACTCCTCGCTCTGCCTGCCCCTGTCTGTGCCGGCCGCCTCTCCCTTTTGGGGGAAAGCCGGGCAAAAGCCGACTCCTCTAAAACCAGAAATCTTCCCTTCTGCTGCTTGAATCAAAGTGTTAATAAACCCCGCAGCAATCAAAGTCTGAATCGAGCTGTTTCAAATGCCCCTTTGTTTAATTAGCGGAGCCCCTGCCTGCAGACACAGGCAGCGCTGTCTGGCCCCGCAGCCAAGGGTGGGAGGCGAGGGCCGAGGACGCGGCGCCCAGGAATTCCTCCTCTTCGGAGGCGCGACCTCTCGTACCAACTATTTCCTCGCCTCCTCTCTGCGTCAGCTGCCCAGAAACAAAACATTTATGGCCGAAGGACTTAAGTGAACTCGCGGCATCTCCTGGGGGGCTGCAGCTGATGGGCTAAGCCCCCTGCACGCTTTCCATCCTCTTTTCCCCAGGGCAGCAAGAAGTAACTCAGCCAGCCCGGGGCTGAGGTGGCGCTTTGTCCCTTGGCCATGGAAAGAGGGTGACTGGCCTTTGCCTTGCAATCCCCCGGGGTCCCCTCCAGCGAGCGTCACCCCGGGGATGGTTCCCAGGGTGGCCCGTTTCTCGGTGAGGAGGGGAGAAAGCATGACTCGCTGTTATCAGGAGCGTGTTAACCCCACGGCAAACATGATTTCACTGGTGCAAGGGTAATGGTGGTGACGTCTGAGCGGGGAACACGGTCCCCTCCTCTCTGGGACCTAATCTAAATTGCTTTACGAGGGGCCAGCAGACAGACCAAAGCCTCCTGCTCCCCGGGGGACAGGGAGCCAGGGCAAGGGGGTCCCCGGGCGGCTCTGTGCTGTGGCACGGCAGCGCAGGGGTTATCTCGCCTCCGGCAGTGTGATGTCAAAGGGGGCACGGTGGCTAAAAGGTACTTGCTCCCTGGTGGGCTGCAGGGCTGGGCTGCCTGCACCTCCTCTCCCCCCGCCGTGCCCGGGCACGTGCCCGGCATCCCCCAGTGCCACCAGCAGCCTGTGCGAGGTGTCGTGCTGCCACTGCTGTGCAGAGCTGCAACCACGCAGCAAGTCCCGCCACTGCCGAAGGGTCATGTGGAGCCTGCCCATCCCTTGGAGCTCACCGGTGTCTCACTGGTGGTGTTTTTCCTCTCAAAACAGCCCCTGCAATGACCCCCGGGCTCAGGACCCACCTGCAAGACCCCTCTGCAGATGTGTTGGGGTGCGCAACCTGTGCCATGGCCAGCAGCTGCCGCGGGTGCTTGGAACCGTGTTGCCTCCTGGGTACCGATGCTCACAGCATCGTGGGATGGAGATGCAGTGATGCTGGGGCTCTCCCCACCACCTGGGGACCTTGAGGTGCCACATGCACCCAGGGGCAGCGAATCCCCCTGTGGGCATCCCGGTCCCAGCAATACCTGCACCCTTAGAATCGAGCAGGGCTCGGTGGGGGGGGGGGGCAACATCGCCTGCCGTTAGCCCCTGGGGAGTTGTGCTTGCCCCCACTGGCACCCTTGCAGTAGTGGCACATGGCAACCTCCCAGCGTGGTGCCCAGAGACAAACTGTGTAGGGGAGTNGTGGGGGGGGTGGGGGGGACACAGGCCAGAGCAAGGTCTGGTGATGCCCTCTGCCCTACAGACCTGCCAGTCAGGCAAGCGTGACCCCCACCACAGCCCACCCTGCTGGGGGAGCTGCCAGGGCCCCTCGCTGCCGAAGGAAAACTCAGCCACAGCCTGGCTAGAAACACAGATTTATTGCGACATCGGTTTGCAACCAGCACTCAACCGCCCCAGCGGCAAGTCCGGACCCGTGCGGATGCCCTGACCCCCCTGTCATCCTCTGCGGCCAGTGGGCTGGTCCCCGGGGGCACAAGCCCACCCATCCCCATCCAGGCAGGCTCGCTGGGACTGCGGGCCGGGGTCCTTCTGTGCCAGGGGCTGCCTGCGGGCTGGCAGCATGGAGGAGGGAACAGAAGCCAGATTTGGGGTCCTTCGCTGATGTAAGCCACCAGCTGGGATCTCTGAGCAGTCACAAGGCTCTCAGGATCCCTGGGGAGAGAGCGGGGTCAAACCCCCCCAAGACTTGTCAGTGAGACGGCTGAGCACAGGAGATGCTGCCGTGTCCTCTCCTCTTCCCGCGCTCCCTCGGTGCCAGCCCGGATGCTTTGGGGCGCTGGGAGAGGTGCCAACCTGGTTTCCACCTGCAGCCGCTACACGTATCCCGTCAGGTTGTAGGAGTTCAGCTCGCTCTTGGTCTTCTGCGCCTGGATGACGGAGGGCCGGGGGCTCTTGCCCGCCAGCAGCCGAGGCTGGTAAGTGCTTCCGTAGGTGGCTGTCTGGTCCCGGTCAGGGCAGGAGGTGCAGAGGATGAAGCCGCCGACGAGGGAGAGGAGGGAGGAGATGATGCCCAGGTAAAGCGCCTCCCCGAGCTCAAACTTTATGCTGTCGGGGAGGATGGGGTTGTGGAAATCCCGCAGCACCACATGGATGTTCCACACCAGCGGGATGAAGCAGAGCAGCCCTCCGAGGATGAAGACCGCGCCGCCCGCTACTGCCACCCGGTCCTTGCCCGGTGAGCCCTGGTTGAAGACGGTGCACCTCATGCCCACGACGGTGATGAGGCAGGCGAGGGAGGAGATGGCACAGGAGCTCACCATCAGGGCTTGGGCTGCCTGGACATCAGCAGGCAGGTTGAGCAGGGAGCTGTAGATGTCGCACTGGGTGATGCCCGTGCTGTATGTGGCGCACTCCATCCACAGCCCCTTGGTGAAGCTCACGGCCGTCACGATGCTGGAGCCAATGTAGGAGCTGGTCTTCCAGCTGGGCAGCAGCGTGGCCGTCAGTGTGCCAATGTAGCCCAGGAAGGCCACGGCGTAGCCCAACAGCTGGAGCCCCATGGAGACCATGGTGGGTGCTGGCTGTCACCTCCCTGGGGCTCGTGGCTTCTCACCCGGCTTGCCAGCGTCTCGCTCCCGCGCGCTTACCTTCCCATGGTCTTGCCGGCAGCTCCGCTCGCGGCACCGCAGCTCCACCCTACTCCCGGGGGTGCTGGTTTTGTGCGGGCACCGGCGTGTGGGTGGGAGCCGGGGGGAGGAGAGGTTACCTGCAAAGAGTGGAAAGCAATCCCTCCCCGATTAACGATTGACCCAAGCCTGCGGAGGAGCGCCAAGCGCCCTTTCACCTCCGCTATCTCCCCAGCCAGACTTCAGAGGCAGAGCAGTGCTGCCCGGGAAGGATGCCAAAGCCCTCCCTTGTGCCGGGGCCGCGGGCAGAGATGGAGAGCTGACTGATGGGGAAAGTGCCCGCTGCCTTTCTGGGGGTCCCTTGTCTTCTGCAATGTCCTGAGCCAAGGAAGCCAAAAAGCTACAGCTGCGCCCCATTATTTGGGACTCACCAGAGTTGATTTCAGGTGGTGGCCCTGAGGTTTCCCCAGCCAAGGAAGGGGGATATTGCCTCCTCCCCATCTGCACAGGGCTCACTCAAGGCATCTGCAGCCACCCACCACCCTCCCTGAGCTGCTGAGGATCCGGCGGGACAATGGGATGTGCCCACCTGAGATTGAACCATGGTTATCGACCTCTCTGTGCTGCTGGGGACAACGATGGAGAGGGATGCATGTGACAGTGACGCCTGCATCCCCAAGAGAGCCCGGAGGTCCATGGAGGGCAGAATTACATCAGGTCGAAGAACGCTGGCAGCGCCTCGGGGATGCTTCCCTGAAGCGCCCTGGCTGAGCAGGGCAACCCGTCCCTCGGTGGGGTGAGCACACTGGGGCGCAGCTTGTGCTCGCTGCCGGCAGTGGGGATTTTTCTGCTAGTGCCATCTCCTGCCTGCAGCCCTGGGCTGGGAGGAGGGGGGGTGTTGGCAGAGGCAGTGGAGTGGGGTGGTTTGTTTTCCCTCTGCCTTGTTTCAAAATTCCCCCTCCCGCTGCGTCTTGCGAAACCAGACTGAGCCCACGCCACACTGTGCCGACACTGTGGCCAGCGGCCTCCCGCCCTGGGAACGCTCCCGGCTGAGAGCGCCGCCACCACCCAGCGCCTCCGCTCCTCTCCCTGTCCCCCCGCCGGCACCTCAAATGCTTGTACCAAAATTTCCCAACTTTCCGTCTCCTTTCCTGTGCACTAACCAAGACCTCCTGCTCCGTCTCAGGGGTGTTGCTGCAAAAGAAATACCTAGGGGGCCACCAAAATGGCACGGGAGGGATATGCTGGAGCTCTGTGGTACTTACGGAGGTGGCTGGAGACGCGGTGCGGGACCGAGGGTGGCTGTGGCTGGGGGTCACCCAGGACTGGAGGTGGCTGGTCGGGGCAGGGCGAGCGGCCGGGGCCCCGGCCCGGGGGATCAGGGGCTGCGAATTGTTTAGCTACAGCTTTGCAAAATCCACCTGAAAATCTCAGCCTGGATCAGAGGCTTATTACAGATCAGAATTAAACCCTTTCGGCGTCGGGAAAGACTGGGGAGCTCGGATGCCTCGTTTTGCTTGTTGTCTATTAATTATCAGGGTAGGTTTGCCTAAGTGGCTCAGGTCTGTGGCTGTCTGTCACCTTTCTGGCCAGCCTTGGTGGCTGGTGGGTGACTGTGTGCCACCGTCCATGTGTCCGCTTTGGGCTGCGTCACCCGTGCTGGGGTCGGAGGGGCAGTGAAACGCCAGCAGGTTGAAGTCCCCATGCCCACAGGGTGAGCTCAGGTTTTCAGTTCGCTCCTCCTGGCCCTGCTTGTCTTCCGCGGGGTTTGTTGTTGTAAGACTCCTGGCCCAAATGAGGACCAAATGGAGACGGTAATGAGGGCTGTGCTGGCCCCGTGCCCCCTCCCGTTCGCCGGCTGCCGCAGATGGAGAGGGGCAGGGAGGGCCCCTGGTGACAAATTGTGCTCAGAGCTGAGCAGGGTCCAGCCAACGTTTGGACAAGGGTGTTTGGACGCTGATAGCAGAGCTACAGCAGGGACCATTTGCTATTTTCTTTCCTTGTCCCAAATTGAAACCCTCCCAGAAGCAGGAGGTGACCTGTCTCCCATCAGCACCTCGCCTCGAGCGCTCGGGCAGGAGCAGCGGGCAGGGATGGGATGCGTGGCAGTGCTGGGGCAGGGGCGAGCCTTGCACCCTTGTATTGAGAAGCTTTTCTGTACCTCCTGGTATGGTCCACATCTCAAAAAAGCCAAAGGAGAGGGCAGGGAGCACAGGCAAGCGTGTGCTCTCCCCACTGCGCTGGCAGTGTAGGAACAGCGCCTGGCAGCTCCCCGGGGCGATCCGAGCAGGGGCTGTGGATGCCTGAGCAGGACCATTGCCCTGCCTGTGCCTGGGGTCCACCCCTGCCATCTGTCTTCCCTCCCTGTCCTCTCTTGAGCATCCCATCACCTGCCTCCTGGTTGCTCTGTGCTTGCCACTGCTGCAGCCCATCACCCTGTCCCCAGGGCATGCCCATTGGGCTGTCTTTATCATGCCCATCAGGCTGTCCCATCGCATGGCCGTTGGACTGTCCCCATCCCATGCCCATGATGCTGCCCCAGCACTCCTCATCCTTTCCCCACCTCCCCCTCCCTTATGCAAATGGCTACAAAGAGCACTTTATCATCCTCGTTAATTGTCTCTGCCCTCCCCTGTTCCCCCCTGGGGATTTTCTCACAAATGGTGTCTAACTTTTCCCTTCTGTGTTTTGTTTTTCCACCAGGGATCGCAGCCCCTCCGCCCCCAGCCTCCCCCTGCCCTCTGTTTACACAACTGGGACAAATTTCACACCCCGGGGACCGCTGTCCCCACACCCCTAGTCCCTTGCTCCCCTGCCCTTGCCCTGCCCCAAAGAATTTGTGAGTCACTGGCCGGGGCAGGGCTATAAAGGTGTCCTCACCAAGGGTCTGCAGTGTCAGAGGGGACACCGTTGACTGCCACTATGGAAGCTGCTGCCTGTTGCCTGCCTCCACACAGGTTCTCCGTGCCTGTGGCCAGTGCTTGCACAGCCCCAGGGCTGGAGCAAGGGGGAAGGTACCTGGGTGCTGCGCAGCCTGAGGGGACTGGGGACGGTGGGGAGGGCAGGGGATGCACGGGAGGTGGAATGGGGAAGGCTCCAGATGGATTCAGGTGAAGGTTGTGCAGCTCCCTGCTCTGATGGGGACTCCTCTGATGCTGGCAGCTGCGGGTGGGAGAGAGGGTGCAGAGCCTGGGGAGCAATGTTGGGGGCTCCCAGGGATGCTGGGGAGGGCTGGAGCAGGGCGAGGAGTACTCAGGCCAAGGTGGTATGAGTGCACCTGCATGTCCCCGGCGCCCCAGCCACGCACCCGGGCAGGGGCTGAGCCGGGCAGGTGAGACTGTGGGGCTGGGGGTGCATGGCTGCGGTGGGGGGGAGCAAGGCAACGGGGGAGCGGGCCAGGGTGGGCGGCTGTCGCGTTGAACCTGCTCTCCGCACCTAGACCCCTGCCTCTTTGGAGACCGTGGCTGCCCCAAGCAGAGGAAGGAACCGGGCAGCGAAGGGAGCAGATGGACACCGTGAGTTTTACACTCCCTGCTGCCCCCCCAAGTTTCCTGCTGACAGGATTGGGGTCCCTGTTTGGGACCTCTCACCCCAGCCTCTTGCCCCAGACTCCGTCACCCCCGGTGCTGTTGCAGGGCAGTGCTGTGCCCGCCTGCCCTGCTGCATCACCCCTCTGCCCCACGCAGCCTGACTGGGGCAGGGCCAAGCAACCCCCCCCTGGGCAGCCACAGCCGGCACAGCCACGCCGTGGGGGCCTGAAAGGGCCGCCTGTTCCCAGGCCTGGCGGGCATTCCTCAGGGGGTTAGCGGGACGCCTGGGCATGAGCTTTTGAGCACAGGGGGGAGATTACACTGGCAAAGAGCCCGTCGGGGAGGGGGGTAGATGCCAGCTTCCATTGCGGGAGGGGCACGAGGACCTAATTCCAGGGGCAGAAGAGCGGGGAGAAGCCAGATTCAGGGGCCCACCAGGTCTGTGGGGCACCACCCCCACACACCGGAGAGAAAAGTCCCTGCCCTCGCTGCCAGCCGGGGTCCCCGTGCGCCCCGCTGCCACCATGCCAGGAGTGGGCAGCGGCAGCCCCAGGGCAGGTCCCACCCTGACTGTGTCTCCTCAGGCTTGGACTCGGGAGGCGGCGGCGGACGGTGGCCCCGACAAAACGCTGGCGTTTTTCCAGCACCCAGTCAGGTACGTCCCGGACCGGCTGCCGGGCGCCCCGGCCGGGCCCGAGGGCAGTGGGCAGGCGGGGGCTCAGGCCGGCTCTCCCCGCGCAGGCTCCTCTGGCCCAAGTCCAAGTCCTTTGACTATCTGTACGCCGTGGGGGAGAAGCTGCTGGAGAACTTCCCGGTGCAGGCCACCCTCTGCCTCTACGAGGACTCGGACAGCGAGGAGGAGGAGGAAGAGGAGGAGGAGGAAGAGGAGGAGGAGGAGGAAGACGAGGAGGAGGAGGCAGGGGACATGGCGGCGGGTCCCCCACCGCAGGCTGGCAGCCCTGGCAGGCCGGCGTGAGGGTGCGGTGCAGCAGGCGAGGGCAGGCCCGGCGGCACCGAGGAGGTGGAGGCAGATGCCTGCCCCGCAGGCAGCACGTGGGCATGCAGCGGGCACAGACCCCACCGCCCGGGGCCACCGGCCCTCGGGGGTGGCGGTGTCCGCGCCCCAGCGGGCCCGGGCGCGCCGCCACCGGCGTGGGACTACAACTCCCAGCGGCTACCGCGACACCTCCCGGCAGCCGTAGACCTTTCTCATTGGCTACCAGTCTCGCCCAGGTTGGGGGAGGAGCGTGTAGCCCCGCCCACTCCCCCTCTCCACGCTCCTATTGCAGCCGCGGGAGGCGGAAGGC
>VUYV01000239.1:42075-87551 GCA_008711295.1 Anarhynchus alexandrinus
GGCAGTGGGGCAGGGGGTGGCACTGGATGGCAGTGGGTCATGGGGGTGGGTCAGGGGGATGTGCAGTGGGGCAGGGGATGTGGCAGGGGCTATCAGTGGGGCAGGGGGAAGCGGCAGAAGGGCAGGGGGTGTGGTGGTGGGGTTCACTGGGGACTTAAAAGCCCTGCTCAGCTGGGCAAGTTCACATTTGGGCTGATGGGGCGGGTAAGCTGTGGTGGGACCCTGCTGTGGGGTGACGCTAGAAGCTGGGCGTGATGGAAATGATTTGGAGATGGGTTTGGGGAAGGCAGGGCTAATGCTGGGATGGAGGGGCTGGGGGCCAGGGCAGAGGCTGGACAGGGGCCACGTGGGGTCAGATGGGATCCAAAGGCTGTTTTGGGAGGGCGAGACATCCTGGCACCCCATGAGGACCCTGCGGTCCCTGGCAAGTCAAGCCGGTGCAGCCTCTTCCCCTCGCTGTGGATCTTGGCATGGAAAACCCCAAATATTGCTAGGATCCTGCTGAGCGGCTGGCAGCCGCGGCTACGTGATGCCAGCCGAGCCGGCAGCCTCCCTGCGTACCGTGGCACGTCACTGGTGTCTGTGGATCCCCCTGACCTGTACCTGTGCCCCCCAGCCTGGCAAGGAGGTGCTGCCTCCCACTGTGCCCCCCACGCCCACTCAAGGTCTGTGGGCGACCGGCACCGGGCGCACACCATATTTTACCAGCACGATTTCCTCCTTTGGCATCAGTGACGGTAGCGGGGGCGGAGATGGGGGGAGCCCGGGGGAGACACAAATGTGCGACTGCAGCATCCTCACTCTCACGGCTGCATCCCTCGCGCCTCCTCACGGTTGCCTTAGCAACCTCCTATCGATGAGGTATTTATAGAGGAGGCAAACGCATACGCGTTGGAGGGGGGGGACCGGGACTGGGTGGGTGTCTGCTAGGTCAGCCTCCAGCTTCAGGCTCCTCTCTTGGCTTGCGTGGCTGTGCGGAGGCAGGAGGGATGCTGCTCGCCTTGGCGTCAGCGCGTGCGGTGGTCCAGCTTTTCCTGCTCATGGGAGCCGGGGGAGGTGGTTAGGAATTTGCGCGTGGAAATAAAAATAAGTGTCTGGGATGTCTGTCCTTCTCGCAGGCATCAATCCTGCTTGTAGGCTTGTGTAGACCTGGCTTATTGTTGCACTGGAATAAACCATCTCTGAGCTCTGACACTGGGTGCGTTGGCACAGGTACTTGGAAAAAAGTTAAAGATAAAATCTTTCTGACGCACTAAGTGTGTTGCCTGATGTATGACGTGGGTTATGGAGCGGGGGGTCCTGACAAATCTGGTCTTGAATATCCTTATTTCTGCATCTCTGTTCTCCTGTCTATTAAGGGAGGAGAATGCCCGTAACAATGAGCAATACAGGGGTTTTGTGTGGAAACTGTGGCAAGTTTTCCATGCCGTGCGTTCTTTTATCCTCTGGGTTTGGGTCTCTTCATAAAAACTGATGACAACAAAAGCAGGTCAGGTAGTCCCTGCTCGGAGCTGAGGCAGCCTGTGGGGGAACGCCTGTGGATCCAGAGGCCTCTCAGCTGCTCTCACATCCCCCAGAACAGCGCAGAGAAGCAGAGTTGGGTGCACAGTTTCTTGAGAAAAGGCCTCCTGGTGTGGGCTGTGGGGCGCAGAAGGTGGCAGACCTGGTCTAGTGGGACGTTACCCTGCCCGTGGCAGGGGGATTGCAACTAGATGATCTTTAAGGTCCCTTCCAACTTAAACCATTCTATGATGATTCTGTGATTCCTGTGTAATTCTGATGCTCTGCTGCTTTCCCTCACTCCTGCTTAAACTCCAGACTGAGGTTTGCAATCTGAGTTTCACAAACTGTTGGAAAGAAGCTGCTTTCTGCCTCTGGAGACAGCTCCAGGCTTGCTTGGCCTCTTGCCACTTTTGGTGCGGGAACCTCAGAAACCACAGGAGACCTGATGTTGGCAGGGAGAGGTGCTAGATTTACTGTTGTGAGGTGTGGTCATGCCTGCTGTGGTGGTGTGCATCAGCCCTTCTGTGTGTCCGGATTCCTGCCTTTTATGTGAAATGAGAAATGCGTTTCTAGCCCCACTGACCCTGTGCATGGCCCTGTGCTGTCCCTGACCTTGCTCCAGCTGAGCGGATTCAAGTGCTTTTGGGATAACTTTGAATATGTGAAGTCCTGGACATAAGATCAGCATGCGGTTTTGTTCCTTCTGTTTCTAACCGCATCTGCTCCTTCATCCCAAATAAATCCCTGTAGGAGCTGGTTAGTCCTGTCCTCTCTGTCTCCTGGCAGAGCTGTGGCTTTGTCACAGCAAGGTGTCACACAAGGCAAGAGGAGATGAGTTTGCCCAGGGTAGTCTGATTAGCGGGGCATCGAGCACAGGGAGAAGACATAGCGAGAAAAACAAGTGAGTGAAACTCCTCCTGTGAACAGAGAGGGATATACTTTACTTCTGCAGGACTTTTTTTTAATTTTGTGGTGTTTTGTTTAGTTTCATTTTGCTTTTCAAGCACAAAAGGTGCTTATCCCACTGGAGAGCTCTTGTCCTGGGTGTGTAGGGTGTCCTCTGTCACTCTTGCTGCTGCCCTTAGCGTGGCCCAACAACCTTTAGGAGATGCATATCCTTTTCTTTCCTGCTGTATAGTCGGCTTTAGGGCAGCAGAGAAAACAGCGTGGCCCTGTTTATTGCAGATTGTGGGTAGGAGTTGCAGAAGTGAGAACTGGCACGGCTGTGAAATTGATTTAAAACAGGATGACTGCTTTACCTGTATCCATCAATCTCTTCTGGAAGGGAAAAGAATCAGGCTGCTCCCAGCAGCTTCTGACATGCAGGTCATCTCCTCTGCTGATGAGATATGGGGACTCTCCTTCATCCAGTTCTTCCTGCTTCGCTTGTCTACAGCCCTCTGGGTTTCTTGGGCAGAGCCCTGTCCCTCCTTGGGCTGGTGCAGCACAAGTACAGCAGAGACCTGCCCCAGGCTTTCCGAGAGCCGAGGGTGCCCCGAGCCCCTCCGGTCCCTCCCGCCATGCGATGAGTGGGGAGGCAGCAGGAGTCCTTGGCTCTGAAGAGGTGCCGCTTGGCTGGGAACTGTCTGGGTCCAACAGACAGCACGCTGCTTTCTGCATGAATCTGACCCTGGGTGATGGAGGTCTTGGGCTTCAGGGGGTGAAATTTCAGCTGTCAGTGACTATCCTGTTTTTTTCCCTGCAGGTAGGCAGGACCCCCCCGTAGCCGAGTGAGGCAGCATGGCAAGTAAGTGTTCCCCAGTCAAGACGGAGAGGTGGCGGTGGTGCTGGAGAAGGGAGATGTTTGGCAGCCACCTCTCAAGGAAGGGGTGCCTGTGCTTTTTGGGGGGTGTTATTCTCTGTGGGCAGCAGATGCCATTGACCGTTATCCCTGGATGAGGTCTGAGGTCCAGCCTGACTTGTGCTTCTCTCTCCCCTGTGCAAGGTGGGAGTTGAGGGGAGGTGCTGAAGGGCTGACCTCTCCGGGACTCCTGGTACTCTGCAGCATTTCTTTATTTGTGTGATGCTTGCTATGCAAGGCCGCCCTCCCTGAGGCTCTTTGGACTGACTGACCCCTCTGCAGGGGTTGCTGGTCTGCACTGACACCTCCTAGCACTGGTGCTCCTCATGGCCCATGACCGGCATCCCACAAGCTGCCCATCCTGGGGGCCACACTGCCTTGTGTGGCTGGTGGCACTGGGGCTCTGCGTTCCCAGTGGATGGGCAGCTGCCTAACTCGGTCCTGCTGGGAGCTCGCTGTGTCTTGGCGTCTGAAGGAGTGTCTGGCAGATGGGGCTGCTTGGGGCCAGCGGCTAAAGCTGGGCTGAGACTGGCAAGGGTGCAGGGTGGAGGATGGCATGTGGTCTGTAAAGAGCTGGACTCAACCCTCCCTCCTCGCTCTTCTGGGCAGCCTGCGCGGAGGCTGCATGCAGCGATGTGATGGGAGCTCAAGGAGGACAGCAGTTGTGAACGGGGAGATGTAGAGATCTGGCTGGGATCTCGGGATTTGCTTGGGCTGTCACCGGAGTCAGCTACGAAGGTGGAGGCAGCAGCCACGCTGGGCAGGAGGAGGATCCCAGGGATGACAGGTATGCCTTCTTTCCTTGTCTGTGCTGTGTTAGGTGGGGGAGGGAGCAGAGATCTTCAGGCAGTGTGTTTCAAAGGCAGTTTTAATCTTCTGTTAATGAAGAGGGTCCCTGCCTTCCTCCACTGCTGCCTTTTCTCCCTCCCAGAGCTCAGGTGCTGGCTCACCAGCGCTTACTGGTTGTGGGAGGTGTCCCTGTGGTGGCAGTGTCCCCCGCCAAGCAGTCCCCTTCGTGGTGACCCTGACGTGCAGGAGGGGGCTGTGGTGGTCACCATGTTCACCATCATGCGCTCTCCGGCAGCCTGCAGCCCTGGCTGTCCCTCCGCAGAGACAGCCGCATGACATTCTGCAGACAATGTCATTCTGCCAGGCAGTAGAGCTGTGGGGTAGCAGTGTGGCCAAGCCTGCCTGCCACCAGGGGCCAGCAGCACCTCAGGAAACCCAGCAGGGATGCGGGGAACCCAGCCCTGCTCCTGCTCCCCCTGCCTAAATCTCTGATCTTTCCTGAGCACCGGTTCTCCAGCTGGTGTGGGGAGACTTGGAGAGGCACAAGGGGTCAGTACTGAGGCTGCTGGGCCTTGGGAGGTCCCCACTGCCTTGCGGTTTGGGGACAATACCTGCTTGGCTGTCACTTGGGGACCCAGGCTGGATGAGAGTTGGCGAGGCTCTTGTTTCCTGAAGGCCATTGGTTTTCCAGCCCTGGTCCCCAGGCACGTGGGAGCTCTTTGCACTTTCAGTGTAAAAGAGGGGAGGGAGCAGTGACTTAGTTGCTGCTCTTCTGCCATTTCGAGGTCCCTGAGGGAAACTGGATGTGGGGGGAGGCACACGCCTCCATCGCAGCATGCTTTCAGTCGGGACATTGCTCATGATACCTGCCTGCCTGTGTGTCTGTTTTTATTTCCCACCATAGTGGCCAGTTCAGCACGGCAAAGCAGGGAAGGGGTCAAGTGACTGGTATCTGCAGGGATGGAAAACCCTGACAGTGAGATCTGCGGCCGAACTTGTTGCTCCAAGGTGTGCTGAGGAAGTTGGAAAGAGGCTCAGATGCAAGTGCTGAGGAGGGGAGAGTTGATACCACAGCCTGATCAAGGCAGGAGGCGAGGGGAGGTGAGGCCAGACTTCTCCACTAAAGGATGGGACATGTGCGGAATGGATGGTGTCTTTGTAAAATTTCATCTCATTCTGGAAAGGCTGAAGAGAAGGTCAGCCTGCCAACCTTCTCCCTCTCCAGCCAGGACAGCCCTCCTCACCTCCTCAACTGCGAAAGCCAAGGCAAGCTGATCCCTGCCCTCCTGTGAGATGCCTTCTGTGCCTCCTGAAAAGGCTTTTTCGGTTATCCTTGTTTAAAAAAAAAAAAAATTATTTGCATAATAAAGTGGATTCTGAGGGAAGGTCTCTGACTCACATCATTCATACTGCTCTTCATTCACACCTCAGTGGTTCAGCCCTCTGCAAACTCTCTCGCTGAAGCAAGCCATTAATAAATCATGGGGGGGAAAAAGCACCTACACAGCACAAAAAGAGCACAGTGCCTACAAGCATGGGATGGTGTAGCACAGTAGTAGTTGCTTACGCCGTGATCTTGTCCCTGCCTAGACACTTACAAATACTCTCACAAATACCTTGCTGTATTGTTTTAGGAGCAGGATACATGAAAGGTAAAGCAGAAGGAAACCTGCTGGTCTCTGGTAAAAGGCTCCTAATGAAAGAAGTTGGTAGCTTTCAGTTTCAGATCACAGTTTGATCTTCACCAAGCTGTTGAAGGAGTATTTCTGTGTTACAGACAAGCTGGTCTAATGGGAGACCCTAGCTGTCCCCTTCCCTCCTTGTCCTGCATCTGTTGATGTTGCTGCTGCATGAGTTGGTTCATCTGGTTGATCCAAGGGAAGACTGAGCCTGAGGATGAAGGAGGTAAATCAGTTTCTGTGGATCAGCCAGCTGAACCGATTCATCTCCCTCAAGGGGAGCAGCATGGTTATGTGGCTGGGTGGGAAGAGATGGTGCCAGCCTACAGCTGAGTGTGTTGAGCTGCATTACGGAAACACTCTCTTATGAAATGCCTGCATGGGATGTTTGGATCACAGAAGGGTCATGGTTTGTGTGGAGTTTCTGCTTCCTGGGCAACAACTTGTTTGCCTCTCCTGTGCTGCTGCAGGTCCTGGTAGGTATTTGTTCCCTGCACCCCATGGAGGTCTCCCTCCTGCAAAATGTGGGGGGAGAGGATTTGAAAGGGCTGTGTCTCCTGCAGGCAGGAAAGTGCTGCTCCTGCTCAGTCTGGCTTCCAGACTGCGTGCTCTGAGGGAGTTTCTGATGTGGGCAACATAGGGTCTCCCAGGCTTTAGGAGTGGAGAAAGGTTTGTGATGCCTCTGCACCAAAATGCAGAAGGGATGCGAACGTGATGCCATGTGAGGAGAGGTTGCTCAGGCCCCTTTCAGTATCTGACTCATGAACCCCTGTGCTGTTCCCGTGCGTTGGGGATGTTTGCCCTTGTTGGGCCTGGGAGAAGACACAGTGGTTTCTCTGGGACCTGAACAGAGTCCTGAGCTTGCATGGCCCCACAACAGCTGGCAGCAGGGACACCAGCTCCTCCTGGAGGACTGTGGAGGTGTGAAGCAAGGGAGGAGGCTCTGGGGTGGTGTACGGTGGGACTGTGGAATGATGCACAATGCCTTGTGTGTTGTGAGTCCATCTCAGTGCTGGCCTTGTGTCTTGGCAGAGAGGCCTGGCTCTGCGTCCCAGACCTGCGGGGTCTTGCTCGCCCGGTGGGATCTCCCTTGCCCTGCAGCAAGGTGAAATCCTGTCAAGGGCAGGAGGTTGAAAACAAGTCTCTTTGGAGCCTTCTGTCTCTTCTTCAGCTGCCCTGTGTGGTCTGCAGTGGCCACTTCCAATGTCTCCAGCATCTCAGCCCTGCTGGAAGGATGCTCCTGGTGCTGTATTGGGGTCTCCTGGGTAGACCCCGAGAGCCCTGTGCTCCTCTGGGAGTGCTCTCCCTCAACGGGCACTCTGCTGTGCTAAATGAATTGTCGCCCTGGGCTTTTGGTGTTGGGGATGCCTGTATCACCAAAATCCTGTGGGAAGCCCGGTGGGAAAGCCTGGCTGGGCAGAGGCCAAGTGTGGGGTTGTCTCTGCTCAGCATGTCTCTGCCTTGTGTGTTGCAGTGTTCTTGGGGGCCAGGAATGCCCACTCGGTCCTGAAGCGCTTTCCCCGAGCCAACGGCTTCCTGGAGGAGATCCGGCAGGGCACCATCGAGCGGGAGTGCATCGAGGAGGTCTGCAGTTATGAGGAGGTCAAGGAAGTGTTCGAGAACAAGGAGAAGACGGTGCGTTTGTCCTGCCCTGCTCCCCAGTGGATGTGTGAGGGCTTACAACTTAGCAAGCTGGGGGCAGAGAAGGAAAGCACAGGGGGAAGAGCCTCTCCTGTTCCCTTTGTCCTCTTCTGTCTGCAGGCAGCATGCTGTGGCCTCGCTTTCCAGCATGACTTTCCCTTCCCAGGCAATGCCCTCACCTTGGCATTGCCAGGACACCCTGCCCACAGCTGCAGGTCGAGCTGGCACTCCCAGGGCATGTGTGGGAAATCTGTGATTTGTGGTGGTGTCCCAGACTCTCCAGGCTGGGTTTGGTGTTAGCCAAATTTCTCCCTGCTTGGTAATGGGGGCTGTTGGCCACTGTTGAGGGAAGTTCCCATGATTTTTTGTGTTGGGTCCCACAGCGCCTCAGATGCTGGCAGCCCTGGTGAGAGTGGTGGGGGACAGCCAAAAAAACGCCTCTTTTGTGGGCCTAGAGAGGGCAATGATTATTGCTGGTGGTGGTCAGGAGGTCCTTGTCCCACCTGCAGCACATGACGGTTGCTTCTTTGTTCCTGCCACAGATGGAGTTTTGGAAGGGCTACACCAACTCTGTCTACTCTGTCAAGGACCCCGGGCACAGCACGGAGCGCTCAGATGCTATGTACGTGGTGGTGCCCCTCTTGGGAGTGGCTCTTCTGATAGTCATCGCCCTCTTCATCATCTGGAGGTGCCAACTTCAAAAGGCCACCCGCCACCGCCCTTCCTATGCCCAGAACCGTTACCTGGCCAGCCGAACGGGACGCAGCCTCCCCAGGGTCATGGTATACCGGGAGCGGTCACAAAGCCAAGGGGAAACACAGTATCAGCGAGAAGCAAACAACCGGGTGGCTGGAGACAGCAGAGCTGGGGGACCCCCCCAGCAAGATGGCACCCTCTACCCACCGGAGCATTCGGTCTCCGTCCTCTCCAGACTGTCCAGTGCCACCCCTCCACCTTCCTATGAAGAGGTGACGGGCCACCTGGAGAGCAGCAGTGGAGAAGAGACCAGTGTCTCCTACAATGACCCACCACCCAAGTATGAAGAGATCGTGGCCGCTGCCCCTGCCGTGGGCAAATAGCGGGTCTGCCTCCTTCCCCCCTCCTCACACACTCACGCTCACCCACCCACCCACCCACCCTCCCTTTGCCCGGGACCCCCTTCAGGTGCCAGTTGGCACCCCGTCTCACCTGTACAAGCTGGTGCCATCACACAATAGCCTTACCCTCCTAACCAAAAATAGCTGTCCCCAAGCGGGGGAGCGGCTGGGCTGCGGGGATGGCTCCGGAGGCAGCCAGCCTTCTCCTGCCCTTCACTCCCCGCTCACGTAAGTGCTGTAGCAGCCAGAGCAGAGCAGCAGCTTGTTCCTGGCTCAACGCGGGGGTCTCCCCATGGTGCATCTGATTTCCTCACTTCCCCCCTCGAATAGACATAACATTTCCCATGACTAAAACAGCCTCGCTGCCTCCCTGGGGCGCTGCTCGGCCTTACCCCATGTCCTCACCGGGCCCCGTTTTGCTGCTCGGGGCTCTGATGAGGAGTCGGGGATGCAGGAGGGATGCAGCAAATTCCTGTCCATCCCCACAGTTGGTGTCCACGCTCTGTGTTTGGGGAGAAAGTGCATCCCCTGTGTGGATTTGTTGCCAGGTGGGAGTGGGGAGCCTGGTCCATCCTGCGGTGCCTGTATAGCGATATTCGCTGTCTGGTCCTCAGGGAGGACCAGTCAGGGAGGTGCTCCCTGATCTCCTAAATCCCTTTGGAAAGGGGGAAAGGCTTGTGTGTACGTGAGGTAAGTGACTTTGGAGTAGCAGGTCCTTTTCCTGATGGTCTCCACTTTCCCCCTATGGGGTGCCGGGCAGGTGGAGGTCTGCCTGTGGTGGAGCTGACTGATGAGGTCATCTCTGACCTTGAGTCAAAGGTGGTCTCATGGCTTTAAGCGGTGGGGATGCTTCTCTTTCCTGGAGTGTGGCCTGTTTGATGTCCATCCCAGAGGTGGAATGTCAGCACAGGGAGACTGTGGGTGGGCCAAATGTCCCTTCTCCTGACCCAAAACCTCTTCATCCTGCCTGGCCCCTCTCTTTGGGGCTCTTTGTCCACCAGAGCAAGTTAAGGGGAATGTGAGACCCCACTCTCCTGCAGGCCTCGCTGGTGAGCAGAGTGCTTCATGGCCATGGCCGTGGCATGGAGGGCCTGCTAACAGAGGTGGCTGCAGAGGTGAGAGGTGACTGATCATGCCACGACCCAACAATGTCGGTGGGTCGGGAGTAGGGCCAAACCCTGCTGCGCCTGACCACCGGGTGGTGGTGGTGCCAGGGCAGGGCAGAGCCAGGTGCTTCGCTGTGGGACCAGAGCGTCCCCTTTTCCTGGGCAGCTGCTTTTGGGGTCCAAGCAGTGGGGCTGTCCTTTCCCAGTCATGTCCGATGGGTTAAAAAGGGAGTTGTGCTCATCAACCCCCCAGGAGCAGCCCAGAAACTCCCAGCACTGCCACCCCTTGGTGTTCACCCCAGCACCAGTCTCCACCAGCACTGAAAGGCTATTGTACATCCATCGGCTGCCTGCACCCCGCTTGCTCCCAGCGATGCTCTCGCAGCGGGTGCCCTCAGCCCAGAGCTGAGGCTTGCCCAGCGTGGCTGTTCCTGGGGCAGGACACGTGGGGTTTGCAGCTGCTGGCATCTTGTCTGTCCCCTCCCAGGCCTTTATTCTGCCTTTCAGCCTTAGCAAATCGGGGTTATGGGAAGACCGGACAGCGAGCGTCGGGGTCAGAGCCTGGAAAAGACCGGAGGAAGACAGAAGGGCTCTCTGCATCCTCTGTCTTTGATGCTCGGTCATTATCCCTGCAGTTTGTATTCTGTAAAACTTGGTATATTTCTGTGCAGAAAAAGGTATTTATTAAAAAACCCTCACTGTCTGAGTGGCACAGGGTGGCTTTTTCCCACGGGGGGATGTCTCACTGGGCACAGCTGGATTTCCATTTCATGGGGGGTGCTGGGGCTCAGCTCTGCGGGGCCATGGAGGCAGCTGCGGGATGATGGCACCCATACCCACCCTGGGCATGGCTGCAACACAGTCCCCAGTGAGGAGGGGACGATCTCTGGAGATCGGGCGTGTGCTGCTGTGGGGCTGGGAACAAACCCCACACATCCAACAGGAGCCTTTGACTTCCCTAGGCATATGGTGCAACGCTCGGTGGGAGCTGGAGGGTGACCTGTGGGCCCTGAGCAGTCGGTAGGTGAAGCGCGGAAGGATTTCCTGAGGTCTTTGAGGGGATTTAGGTGCACAAGTTGTCTTGCTGTTCCTCTGTGTGCTCCTAAACCTCTTAGATAATCCCCTTTAAATAGCAAGACTAGGGCAGCGTGGGATTTATTTTAAGCCCTTTCAAAACGAGATTTTACGGTCAGGTCTTGGACTCTGTCCCCATTCAGAAGTGTTTAAAACTGTCGTTCATCCCAAACGGATCATTTTATCGCCGCGTACTCCACTGAGTGGCAGGAGAGATTAGCTCTGGCACCGCTCGGCGCTCGGACGGCCGCCGTCTCCGCTCTGGCTCCCACGGTGGCGTGGGGACGTGCCGTGGCTGTGGCTGTCACGGGCAGCAGCGTTGGGGTGCCAAGAGGAGACGGGCTGAGCCCTCACCTTGAAGCGTGGGTCGGTTTGCCGGCAACCCCCCCCGGGGCTGCGTGGGGACGGGGTGGGGGGGACCGGGTGAAACTCCCGGGTTTGCTTCTGTCCCCCGGTTTTGCCCTTGGCAAGAGCAATCCCTTCGCTCGGGCAAACCCGATCAGTGCTGGGGGAGGCTGAACCCCGGGTGCGGGGGGGGCGGGCCGGAGGGTGCCCACGGGGAGGCGCTGCGCTGATGAGCCGCAGCTCGTTAATTACCCCGGCTGCGGCTTTAAGCGGGGAGGGAGGAAGGGAGGGCGGGCTGCTCCGGCCGCCCCCGTCCCGCCCCCGCTGGCAGCGGGCGCGGCTGTTTACANCGGGATGCCTCCCCTGGGAGGGCATGGGAGTGCCCCCTCCCCTCCTCCTTCCCCCCCGTGTCCTGGAGCCGCCCCCCAGCTCCGCTCCCGTCCCGCTTCCTACCCCGCGGGTGGCCGGCTGTTCTCACGCGTGTCCCCCCGCCGGAGTTTCTCAGCCCCACCCCGCGGTGGTCAGAGCCGGGGCGCTGCGTCCTGGGTCCCCGGAGCCCTTTGGTCCTCAGCGCATCCCTAAGCCGGGGAGGGGGCAGAGGGGTCACCCCGGCTCTGCGTGGCCGGCTGCGCTCTGCCGGCTTGGCTGTGGCAGGCGGCAGGACCCGAGACGGGTGACAAAACCCGTCCCCGTCCCTGCTGTGACAAGTTCCAGCCCCAAGCTGAAGGGCAGAGCTGTGAGCGAGGTCAGCTCCTCTAGCAGAGGCTGCTCACCCCCGCGCCCCGTCCCGCGNCCCCCCCCCCCCCGCCTCGTACGGAGCTATGGAGCATCCTGGGCTGGGGAGGGACGGAGAGAGGGAGGGCGGTTGTGAGGTTTCCCCTCCCCAGGGCAGGTTTTCCCGGCTTGCAGGACTTAAACCTACTCACAGGCTTAGCGTGCTGGAAATTCCCTGTCGCTGCAAATGCAAGGAAAGTGCCAAAGCAGAGGCTGAGAAGCAGTCGTCTTCCACTGGCGAGGGGGGGTTGCTTGGCAATAGCTAGAAAAAGCCCTAAAGAAAGTTAAAGGAGGAAATCCAGCCACTTAAGCATTTTGTTCTTACAGGTTTTGACAGCTGATTTTTTTTTTTTTTTTTTTTCTTAATGGCTTTAGTCTCTCAGAGCCTGCTTCTCACCCCCATCCCATCCCTCTGCTCTTTGGGAACTGCAGTAGTTTCGGAGGTGATTAGGAAACGAACCAATCTGCCCTTTTCAGATTTATTGTTCTTAATATATGCTGGTTTCCCGGAGAGCAGAGTGAGAAAGCAACACAGGGTGTTCGCTCCTCTAAAGCACCAAAGATGTGAAGAAGAAACCTGGTGGTCCTCATGGTTGTGGACTGTGGGGCTGTGTGTCTGACGCAGTTTCCTCCTGTTGGAGTGATGCTGCTTTGGGATCGTCCCAGGACTTATTGCCCCGCTCCCAAGTTGAAAGTTCCTGCAAAAATCCTCTTTCTTTGAGGTTTTGGGGAGAAGCAGGGGGTGTGTGTGTGTTGTGACACCCATGGGTTGGTGTCACCCATGCCAGTGTTGGGTCTAGGCAGGGTGGTGGAGAAGGTGCAGGGCAGTGGGGGGCTGCTGTGCCGGGGGGCTGCTGTGCCCCCACACAGTGTGTCTCGGGCCGTGCCTACGGGGCAAAGCCGGTTGCCGAGACGGGGATCTCATCTCTGTGTGGCTGGAAGCAGGAAATCGCTGCAGCTGATGCTGGGCAAATTTGTGTCTCTCTAATTAAAAGGTTTTTAATGACAGAGGAGGAGAGAGCAGCGCGAGGGAGGTGATCACTGGAAGTGCTGGTTATTGCAGACGCGGAGCCGGTTCTGCCGCCCTCGTGTACCCGGCGTTAGAGGGCCCGGCTGCTGCAGGGGACGGGATCATTGGCGTGGGGGCCGAGTCTCCCGTGGTCCTTCAGGCTTTGGGAAGTGGTGCTGCTCCCCAGGGATTTCCCTCTGCTCCTCTCCCCTGGGTGATATCCCAGGGGGTGCCAGGGGGCTGGGGCAGGCAAGAGGGTCTGAAGCGCCCCGAGAAGCAGCAGTGAGGGTGGTGGTGGGCAGCCCTGGCTGCTGCCGGCTGGTGGGCTGGAAACGCAGCCTCTGAGATCCGGCTGCTAAATATAGTCCCCGGACATGATCAAAGAAGGCAGGGCCCCTGCACGCTCCTGCTCGCTCGCCTCCTCCTGTTTCCCCCCCCTTGAGCTTTGAAGAGGAAAACCTCTCCTTCCTCTGGGTGCTTGGGCTGTGCTGGAGCAGGCGGCTCCTCTTACGCAGGAGGTTTTGACCTGGAAGCAAAGGAGGGCCTTTTTGGGCATGGCGAGCTCAAAGGGTGGCAGCGAGGAGGGTGCAGGGGGGCTGTGTGTGCATGTGGCACGTCTGGGATGCTGGGGCAGCGCTGGGGTCCAGCTGGGGTCTGGCAGCCTCAGCAGCCCTCTCTTGTTGGGGTTTTCTCCTCGGTTGCAGCTTTTTGAGAAAGAATAAAGAGTGCATATGCTAGCAGCCAGGAAAGTGGGGTTTTTTGGGTCTCCTCTCCCAAAGATGGATGTTGATTGCCCTCTGCTCACATCGCTCAGTGAATGTGTTGGGACATTGTGGCCTCAGAGCACTTCTCAAAGCCCTGGACTTGGCAAAGGGGAAACCAAGGCATGGGGCAGCTGTGCGTCCTGAGCATCTGCAAAGCCCCAGATAGAGTCCGTGGTGTCCCATGTCCTGCTCCTGACGTCAGCTGCCCCCAGGAGCAGTGAGAGCTGGGGACTGTGTCCCTCCTCTGTGCTGGTCCCCTCCTGGGTGAGAGCCGAGCCTGCGCTGGCCGGAGGAAGCTGACGTGTGCTTTTCTTTCCCCTCTGGGAGGATGGTTCAGCATCTGGCAGCTCTGCTCGGGGCAAAGTCCATCTTGTTCAGCTTGGTGTGCGTCACTCAAGGAGGTGTGTGCTGGATCAGGTGAGGAATGGGGTATGGCCCTGGGGGATACTGCAGTGAAAGGGTGTGCAGAGAAAGAGTTTAGTGCTCAGTTTGTCCTGTGGTAACCTGGAATCTTATCACCAAAAGGTGTTTTGTTTTTAGAAAGCATCATTTTTCCTTGAAGGTGTATGAACACAAAAATGTGCTCCCAGCCCTCCAAAAAACTTTACTTTTGTTCCCAGTAGTTTTTAGGGTACACTGAACTGCTCTTCTCCCACAGGTGTGCTGAACTGTTGCCCTTTCCTTGCTATCAGTTGAGGCAATAGGTGCTAAGCTCATCCTTTGCTCCCAGGATGTGTAGGAGTTTTCTCCTTTCTCACCTTGCTGGCCAGGAGTTCCCACCTGCAGCAGCCCTGTGCCCTTTCCCCCACCAGCTGGGCTTCGTGGGACACCCCTTTCTCCAGGACAACTCTGATGGTGTCTGTCTTTTGGGGTTGTTTCTGCCTGTATTTCAGCTGTCTTATAGCACGTGTGTTGTCCCTGTGCGGGTGTCAGTTTGGAAGAGCTGCTTGCTACCACTTTTGCTCAGCTTTCTTTTCCTCTGTGTGAAACCCCAGGGTGCTCAAGCAATCTGAGGAAATAAAAAAAAAAAGATGTGGCCGTTTTGGGGACTGGACCTGAACCGAGTCCGCTGTGACCTGCTCTTCACAGAAGCCATCAATCAAAGGATGCAGGTTCCCAACAGGCTGAAGG
The DNA here is from genome assembly GCA_008711295.1 of Anarhynchus alexandrinus. Lineage (NCBI taxonomy): Eukaryota > Metazoa > Chordata > Aves > Charadriiformes > Charadriidae > Anarhynchus > Anarhynchus alexandrinus. The sequence continues at coordinate 56,789 of VUYV01000239.1, forward strand.
TAGCAGATAGCTTCAGCCCTGTGGATGAGGAGCCAGTGTCAGAGGACGTCTCCCCTTCCTTTCGGATGCACATCCCTGATAGGATTTCTCTTGCAGGTAATGTCCTGGGTTGTCTTTTGGGGTGGCTGAATGTTGGTGAGGCTCTACAACATTCTAAGGAATAGGATCCTTTTACAAAGGCCCCAGTGGTTTGCTTTGTAAGAGGAGAGGACAGGGGCAGATATTGTAGTTAGCTTTCTTCTGGAAGGTAGGACAGGATAGTGGAGAGATGCTTGGGGAGTGGTGGGCAAAAGTGACCAACAGAAGGCAGGAGGGGCCTTAGCTCCAAAAGGTGAGGAGCGAAATGTAGAGGCATCGCCCTCCACATCTCTTACAGTTCCCTCTTGGCCTTTGGTGGGCTCCCTGCTTTGGGATGCAGAGACATATGATCCCATCTCTTTGAAAAACAACTCCCAAACCTCACTTTCCTGGAGCAGTGTGTCCGGTTGCTTTCTGGTCCATGTCTCTCCGGGCTGTCCAGCTGCTCGCACCTGCGGGACATGGTTTTTGATGTTCATCTGGTAACAATAGACACGAGGTTGGCTCTCCTACATGGGTGGATCTCTCTTCTTTCCTGTCCTGAGGGCCCTCAGGTTGGTTTCATTCTTCCCTCTCTCCTCTCTGTAGAAATATCAGATGCCAGTTTGAGGCCCATCCTGCTGAACCAGCAAAGGAAGGTCCCCTCTGTCGTGGTGCAGTCCCTGGACTCCTCTGCACAGCCCACCCACCTCGGGGAGCTCCCTTTTCTCCACGTAGGCAGCAGATCAAGCTCCCAGAAACGCAAACGATTGGTACTGTATTGAGAGCAGATGGGGGTTGCCTGTGGTGGGAAGGGGGAGCAGTCCCAGCGTTGGGTTTCTCCAGAGGTCTGTTATCAGCCCAAGCCAGAATTCATCTTCCACAGTGCTACCTCTGCCTGGGAGGTCCTAGGAGTCCTAGTAGTGAGGGTGTAGGGGTGGTGGGATTTCTTTCTGTCCCATAACCAATACACACCTACGTGCCGGGACATCGATTCAGCCAGATCTCCTGCCACATTTTGTGAGCAGGAGATAGGCTGAGGTGGGCAAGTCCCCCCACAACCTCCTTCTGCTACTTTTGAAGTTCCTTTTCAACCACTGTTCTGCCTGAAGTATGCAACGGAGCTGTTTTGTCATTGCAGTGTAAAGGGTTCTGGTGTCAGAGTTGAAAGCAGATTTTAACCTTGCGTGAAACTAATTTGAAGAGGGGCCCCTGACATGGGCAGGCGAAGGCTTGGTTTGGCTGCTGGACCTCCTGGTCTGCCTTTTTAAGTGCTTTCACCTCCCTGAGATTCAAGAGCTGTTCCCAGAGGCGTTAGGTTCAAGATTTTTGATCTGAATAGAGATCAGATCAGGCTCCTTGCTGGTGACCGTTGCCCTGCTGCCAGCGTGTCTCCCGCCCGCTCCAGCATCAGCCTTTGGGGCTCATGTAATGCTCCCACCACTGAGTGCTCCCCATGCTGACAGGCTCCTGGCACTGCAGACCATGCAGGGCACTGGGGTGGGCTCGCCCTGTGCAGGGTCTTTGCTAATGCAGTTGTGTTTGATGCCAACAGGGCCATCACAGCAGCAGGTCACGGCGGGAGAGGACTCCAAGTGACTACGCCCAGCTGGCCTTGCACAGCCCGGGCCAGCACCATGAGCGGTGAGCATGAGCCCAGAGCTGTATGGGGCGGGTGGGGATCAGCATCTCCTGTCATCTGTGCTGCTTTGATGCTGTCTGGTGTCCTGAGGTGGGAGGGTATCCAGATCAGGGCAAGGCAGTGCTGGCTCTTGCACGAGAGGAACATGGCTTCTGGCATCAGAGAGGTTTGGGCCAGGCAGCATTGAAGGCAGCTGCGTTGGTCCCCAGGGTGATGAGCTCCCTGCTAAGATGCATGCGGGAGAGCACGTCCCCTCTCACAGCAGGCTGGGAGCGCTGTCAGTCCTTGCCCGGCCGTTGGGCCAAGAGGACCTCGCTGCCCGCTCTGGCTTGTCCCGGTCTCTGTGGTTCTGTCCATCTTCCTCTCAATGCTTTGCAATGTGCTCTCCTGCTCCAGCACCAGCATGGCAAAGTGCTGGGGGCTGTGGGCAGGTGACCACTGGCAAACAAGTCACCAGAGCTTAACTGGGTTTCTACAAGGGTTGTCGAAACTTGCAGTGCCTTGCAAACAGGGTGGGTGAAGAGCACACTTGATTTTCAGCTATTTGAGTGTAGCTTGTGAGCAGTAGCGTGGTGATAGTGATCCTCTGCTCATGGCCTTGGGCTCCAGAGTATCTCCAGTGGAGAAATTGTCTCTAACTTAATCCCAGAGCAGAGCCATTTTTCCCCCTAGAAGTTCAGGGTTGTCCTGGGAGAGCTGGTGAAGGTCTGGTTGTCACACAGCCATGGTTGGCTTTGGAAGAGTCAAGCGACTGCCTCTGAGCATGGGGGCTGCCGGAGGGGGTTCTCCCACCTGGTGACATGGGGGTCTGAGTGCCGATGGCATTGCCCAGAGATGCTTGGAGCTGCTGAAGGGATGAAGGGCACCGCCAGACGCCAGGCTGTGCCCAACTGTGGTATGAGGTCAGGAAGTAACAGGCGTGATTCTGTGTGCACCCCAGGCTGGACGTGTGCCCCCTGCCCACGCGCGGTGCCCCGCTCCCCTTCCTCGCAGAGACAGGCAGGATCTACTCCATGCAGAACATCCTCCAAACCATGTACCACCTGGGCCAGGTGCTCTTCCACCGTGTCCAGGACTCTCTGCAAGACCCAGTGCCGTCCAGGTGACTTTGGCTCGTCTTGAGCCACCTCCCTGTCACTCTGCAAGGACTTGCCTTTGCCTTCCTAAGGCACGAGCCCGGCACGAGCTCTGTGAACCGCAGGCTGCGTGGCGCAGGAGCAGGATGGTCCTGCATGGCTCCAGGCTCTCCTCCTCGCCTGTCCTGTCCGCCAGCTCTGGGTGCCTGGTCCAGGAGCGCCTGGTGCAGCCAGCCTGGGTGCACCCTGCTAACCCAGCCCAGCTTGTGTCTCCTGCTTAGCTTAACACCGGTCCCCCAGGCCCCCCGAGTGCTCAAACACCGCCTGTGACATTGCTGGGATTTCAGCTGCTCTTCGCTGCTAAGCGAGTGCTCGCTTTTGTGCATGCCCTGATAGCTTGATGGAGAGAAACGTGTGAAGGGAATCAAAATCCAGAACAGACGGCCTGACCCAGGTCCTGTCCCTGAGACACCCTCTCCTGCAGGCTACCAGCACCCTTGGCTGTGTCTTGGTCACTCTTAATTAACCTTTTCCATGAACTGGCTTCACCGAGTTACTCATCCCGTAGCTGATGCCTCTGGCCAGGGTGCAACATGCCTGCATGCTCACCGGAGCAGGTACGCAATGACCTCAATCTCTCTGGATGTGCTGGAGCAACTGCCTCCACCACACTCTTATCTGTGCAAGTGCAGTAAATTTAACATGTTCATAGACATCACTGCAGCCTTAAGGTGTCCCCACTGCTCTAAAGCTGCTGAGCACCAGGAGGAACTTCTAAATACTTCTAATTCTCCTTGAGCAAAGCCCGCAGGCAGAAGGGGAGGAGGGTGAGCATCCATCATGGGTGCCATCAGTGGCACATACTGCCTTCCCTCCCCAGCTGGCGCGGAGGTGCAGGCAGCAGAGCTGGCTTCTGCCTGCGGACGATGCAAAGTGATGTCCCTGCTTTTAACTGCAGTAGGCTGACTGTCTTCAAATGTCGCTTTTTTCTTTTTTTTTTTTCCNATCAGCAGTGGAGGAGGTTTAGGCTGTGGTACCATGAGAGGTGGTAGCTTGCAGAGCTGCGGCAACGCAGTGGGGTGAGTCCCAGACCTCTTCCCAGGTCTCGACGTCCCTTTGAAGCCAGCCACCTTGAAATGCCTCTCCTTGGTACTTTGCATCACTTCAGAGGCATACAGTATCTCTTCAATGCGACAGTTTTATACTCCTCTGCAACAATAAAAAACAAAAAAATGACTGAGCTGACTTGTTTGTCCTGAAACTTTAATAAAGAAAAGTCTGGTCTCGGACAGAGACTGGAATATTTGCCTGACAGTGACCTTTTGAAGGGTATGACTCATCAGAAGGTAATTTCTAGTCTCTACTCTAAAGGATGTTCACCTGTATCAGCTGGGATTTTTCAGTCAGGAGCTGCAGGATGTGTCCCTTTTTAATGGCTCTGTGCTGGGGGAAATTGGATTTTCCTTCTGTTGCGACTTTCATTTTACACCACAGCTACATTACGGGGAGGTATTATGTTGCAAAATTATTTTCAGGCAGAGATTCACTGAGTCTCCGCACGCTGTTCTGGCTTGTCTTCATCGAGACCAACATCGTGTTGCAAACAGGAATAAATGCCCTCCCCTCCCTGAGGCTTCCGAAGGAGTGGTGTTAGGCACTCGTTAACCCGTACGGTATCAGCGAGTTACTGGTGTGCGTAGGGGAGTTTTGATGTGAGAACTGCTGTAGGGTTAGCCTGTGATGATTGGAACAACAGACCGAACATGGCAATTTCCATTTTTTCTCACTGTGGATCTACTTTATTTTGCGACGCGGTGCTGCGGGCGCTGCAGTAAGGCTGTGTCTCCGAGGGATGCCCTGGAGATCTGTGGTCTGTGTTGCCTCTGCCAGTGCAGCAGCTAATCCCAGTGGTGGCCCCTTTGTTTCCAGGGATGGAAGGCAGTGGTGCGTGCTTGGGTTGCTTGTTTATGTTTCAAGTTGCAGGTAAAATTTGCTGTAAGAGCAAAAAGTGATACTTTTTTTTTGTCAGGGTTGGGGGGAATGAGCTCGTGGTATCTGGAAATATCGGAGAGGAACAAATCCTTGTCTCGGCAAACACAGGACCGTTCTCTGCTGGCTGATGCATTTGCTCAGATAGTTCCCCCCAGCTGATGGCTGCTTCCCACCAGCAGGATCCTCACCTGCTGATGTAAATGAGATCATACCTCCATTTCAGCATCGGCCCTGTGATATGTAATTACCTGACTGGCTCTAAAGATGTTTTATCCAACCCTCAATGAATTCCTCTGACTATAGAGAACGGATGCTTGGTAAATATAATTTTTCTCTCTTTTGGACCTCTAAAGAAATACAAGCATGTGTTTTCCCTGTTGCCTGTCATGGCATGTGCTGTACGGTTCATTGTGATCACTATGGGGTGCATGGTGGAGGGGTATAAATATGCGTGATGGGGGTTAAGAAGAGATGAGTGGACGCTGTGCAGGTTCTGTTCCCTCTCTCCTGATGCCGCACCCAGAGAGCACATCCTGGATGTGCACACACTACCTGCATGGCTCGGCTCCCCGTGGCAGCGCCGCATGTGTGGGAAGGCAGTTACACCTCTTGAGCAGTGTTTGTCCATCTGCATCTTTGTTTTTCTTCCCCAGCTCCCAGGAGGCTGGCCCAGCCCTGGAGAGCACCTTGGAGGAGGTCGGGATGGCCGAGATGGCGGCAATGAGAAAGCAGGTGAGATGGGGGTGAAGGGCTGCAAATGTTTCCTGGGAAAGCCATAGGAGGGAGGGTGAGGAGGCTCCAGGGGTCTGTCGCTTGGCCCTGATGGGCTGGCGGTGCCAAGCTAGTCCAGGCTGATGCTGCTGATGGAGAAGCAGGGGAGGACTTGCATGTGTGTTGACCCATCGAGTTCCTACCCTGAGGCTCCAGGAGACAGCCAGACCCTTCCATCTGCTGGCGGTAAAGGGCTCAGATGCTCTTCTGATGGAAAGGACCTTTTCCTGCAGCATCTGCTCACGAGCTGCGGTACTGCTGCTTTCTCCCACACACAGCTGCTGCTGTAGAAAAGGAGGACCTGAAGGAGACGGCAGCTCCCATACCTCCATCCCTTGCTGTCCCGTGCCTCTGGGGTGTTGCCAGTGTCCTGCGCTTTGCTGCAGGGCTGACAGCGACCCCATTGCTTCCCTTGCAGTTGACGAGGATCTCGGGGAGGCTCCGCGTGCTGGAGGAGCAGTGCAACGCCTGGCGGCAGAAGGAGGCCCTGGTCTACTCCGTGCTGATCTCCGCCTGCCTCATCAACACGTGGCTCTGGCTGAGGAGATGATTTCCCGTGCCCTGACCTCCCCTGCCCAACTCTGGCAGGGTGGGTGAGGGCAGGGAGAGGATCCTTGCTTGCGTACTTGCAAACAGTAAAACTCCATGTTTCTTCTTAACTTGACCTGCTTTTTGCACTGTAGGCCCTCGAGGATCTGCGTCCTTTAGGCCCTGATTACAATGAAGGTGCCATCGCTCTCCCATGCTCTAGCATCAGCGGTGGGTGAGGGAAATGATGAAGCTGGACCTCGTGCCACAGCAGCTGGAGACGAGTGTCAGAGAGCGGTGGGGTACAAGGGGTATGTCCCAACAGGTGTAGTCCCAGGGCTGGGCTGTGGCTGCAAGTGCTCTGTGTGCACTAGCAACCACCTTGTATGTTTGGGGTCAGTGCTTGTGTGGGAAGCTGCTGTGAAGAGTCCAGGTCTCATAAGAAATTTGTGGCTGACATAGGGGGTGTCTGTCCTGCGCAAAGCAATGGGAGACCCTCTGGCCCTTGGGCTGTCTGTCAGAGGAGATGCAAAACCAGTGTTGGGCGTTTGTGGGCATGGGGTCCTGTTAAAGTCTTAGATTGTGGTGGGCCCAGTCCCCTGACCATGTCCCAGCTTGGGTAACTCAATTCTGACCCCATAAAAGTCCTCAGACAACTGCTGTGGCCTGTTCCTCATCTTGCACCCCAAAAGCTTGGGTACAGTGGTTGAGTGTTTTTTAAACTGCTGGTGGGTTTTCTTTCCTTCCTTGCGCAACTGCTCTTTGGTGGAGGTAGTACTGCCAGTTCTGCCATGCCATAGTCCCTGCTCCGGGAGGTATGGAGCTGGAGGAGCCAGGATCTCCCATCCCTGCAGCCTCTGCTGTGCCACTGTCTCCTCGGCTCCCATCCTGCTGGAGGCAGTTCAGCAGCGGGTTTGCAAATGTTCAGATCCAAAGCGACTGTAAGAGCGTTGCTGTGATCTGGGCTTATCCAGGAGCTTGGCTCTTTCCCAGAGAGATTTAAATGGGAAACCTCCCCATGGTGAGTCTCTGGATTATAAGACCTTGTACCAACAGTGATAGCACCAGACAGGCCATGGAAAATTGCCCGTTTGGGCAGCAGTAGATATTTGTTAGGTTGCCAGTGCCAGAGGGCAGGATTGCTCCCAGGTCTGCTGCCAAGCTGGAACTTCAGCAATGGTGCAAGAACACAGGTGAGGGGAATTCTCGGCCCAGATGCACTTTAGCTAAAAACAAGCCCAGTTCAACAGCTTTGCTGTTTCTTTCCTTCTGTGGAGTTTAGCAACACTTGGATCTGAGGTGACTTTGAGACACTTTTGCTGGTTCATCCAGCACATCTGCTGGAGTTGTGCTTGCAGGCTCTGGGGGCAGGTTTTGGCATGGCTTAACGAGACCTCTCTGTAGCTGGATCTGCAGGTCATCTACGTGTCCCAATAGCTTATTTACAGACACGGATGCTTGGGTGTTTTCTGCCTGCAACCGCATCAAGCATCTGTGACTGTAAATCTGGCAGCTGGACATTGACTAATAAATAATTGTCCCACAAGTAATTGCAGGTCTGAACCTGTGCCTGATAGCTGAGTTGAGGAGAGCACTGAGATTTATTGCAGATGAGAGCCAGGATGGTGCGGTGGGCTTGGTGTGCCGTGCCATGGCAGGCTGTATGGCAGGGATGGGAGCACTGGTGCAGGGGTGGTTCCTGTGGCTTGTGGCTCAGGGATGTGGTCAGGGTTACCAGGGGACCTTACACAACGGGTCTGTATAAGGGGGCTGCTGCTGTGTGGTGTGTGCCAGGAAAGCAGGTAAATCGTTTGGCTGGTTTCTCTTCTCAGAGAGGTGCAAATGTGTTTTGGAGGAAGCTTGTGGCCTCTTTTTTTAAAGCTGTATTTTAGGGTGAGAAGGGATGACCCTTTGGGGGACACGCCACCTCCAAAGTGTGAATTGAAGATGTTTGGAGGAGAGGTGATCGAACTGTATGTGTTCTCAAAGGCTAATTATTGGCAGGTTGTAGGGAATACAATATGACTTTTACATAAGGCATAAATCCTGGTGTAAATCTGGAAACATTGACACATAAATGCATATTTTAATAAACTTTGTGTGTTCTGGATGTGTTTCTTCTACCAACCGTGGAGTCTGATCCTGGTATCCCAGTGGATGGGAACAGGTAAGGTTTGTTCCCTTGGCAGCAGGACCGTGACCTGGTGCTGGATGTCTCAGCCACGCGTGCTTATTTAATCAGACGCTGGATTTCTGCCATCTCTAGAGTTACAGGCTGTTTGGCCCACTGGTGTAAAACACACATGCCAGCTGCCCCGGCTGAGGGGGATCTGGAGGAGGAGAGTTTGTGGTTAACGCTGTCCCTGCTGGGCTGCAATGCTTTTATTTATTTCCTTTCTCTCTTCCCTGCCTCTTCCTCCTGGCTCTTCTTTGTCCCAGGACAGCACTTGTGGCAGGGCTGGGTGTCTCCTGGGGTCACTGCCACAACGATGTGCACAGAAGATAAAGTGTCTTGTGCAATACGGTGCGGGGGAGCAGCTCCCGGAGTTCCCGTGTTGGTTGTGAAGGCAGCTGCAGGCAGGGAGCAAAAGGAGAAGCGGAAGAGGGACGTGTGCTGCTGCCGGTGCTCCTGGTCCATGAGCTGTCCCCAGTGCCGGGGTCTGTGGTGTGGGGACAGGAGCAAGGTGACGTGTCCCTCGCTGCTGTGTGCTCACCCAGGCAGCACCCAACGCCGCCAGCAGCCCTGTCGAGGGCTGCAAAAATTCCGTTTTTTCCTTCGGGCTTCCCGCTGTCCAGGTTTTCAGTGAGATCAGAACAAGTGGAATTTAAGGCTTCGAGGGTAGAAAAAAGGGAAACCTTTGATAGCAAAGGGAGTCCTGGTGCTGGTGCAGGACTCCATGTGCATGGCAGGGACTGATGCAGCCGCAGCCGCTGCAAGAAGCTAGATGCTGGAGGAAGTGGGTAAAAATTAACTTCTTCCTTATTGCCTTGGAGATGCAATTTTTTTGCTAACTGGTTATTAGAATGGCTTTGTGAACAAAATATGAGAGCCGAAATTGGTGAAAGATGCATTTTGTGATCATCTTCAAACTCTGCATCTCTCTTTGCCGGGACTCCAGAGCAGCACATTTGGTCTGCTCCCTTAGGAGAAGAGGTAACTGGATGGGAGGGTGTTAAAATGTGGCTACTTCTGCAAATTTTCTGGCATGGCAGTAGCTGTGGCACAGCCTGTGAAGTGGGGAAATACTCACCAGCTTTGTTTTTCTCCAGGGCAGAGGGCTAGGAAGGCAGCAGAGCAGGCAGCCTGGGAGGCAATCCCAGTGCGCCCCCTTGTGCGGCAGGACCTGAGCCCACTTGGGGGTCTGCTGGCTGTCCCTGTCCCCGGGTGGGCAGTGACCCTCCCCCAGGGTTTGCTGCGGACTCAGGAGCTGCTGGACCCAGAGCTGCTCAGGATGGCTGCTATCTCCAGCCGGGCTCTGCCCTGGGAGATGTCTGGGGTCCTTCCAGCCATAAAGGAGGTGACAGAGGGAGAAGGGGACATGTGGGTAGGGAAATGGAGCATCCCTGAGCAGCGCATTTCCCTCCTCCCCTTTCATCCCCCAGACACAAAGCTGGCTGCTATTAACTCCTCTGAAGTGTGCCGTGCTGCTCAGGGCGTCGAGGATGCTCAGGGGATGGGTGTGCTGCAGTGATGAGGCACACGCGCGTGTGCATCCTCCCCGTGCACCGCAGAGACCCTTCTGCCACTGCCGACGTGCTGCCCGGCCGCCTCGCCTGCTTCTCCGCTCGGGCAGGGGAGAAGGGCAGGAGGGCAGGCAGCTCCGCTTGCGCTGGCTTTGCTTTGCAGCTCAACGTGCATTTTAAAAGCCTGAGTGCTCCGGAGACAGCCCGGGAGGCTCCCGGGGGAGGGATGCTCCCCAGCCACCCCTGCTAGCCCACACCAGGCAGCAGCCCAGTGTTGAAGGCTTCGGGGGACGCCAGGCTCGTAAGTGGACAGTGGTGGCTTCTGGGCAGCGGCTCTGTTGCCCCGGGGAGGTGGCTCGCCTGGGCGTGCGTGACTGTCCCTGTGCGTGCGGCGTGGGTGTAGTCTTCGTGCGTGTTGGTAGAGGTGTACAAGGCATTGCCTTCCCCCAAGCACAGCCTTGGCCGTGGGCTGCACTGTGTGAGAGCACGAGCGTGTTGTCTCCAGGAACCTGCCTCGTCCGTGTATTGTGGGTATGAGGGGTGTACTGTGCGCCGGGGGGAGCAGATGGGGTGGCCGGGATGGGAATCAATGGTCCAGGTAGGGCTGGGCAGTGCCCGTGTGCCTTTGAGTCCGTGTGTGTGCAAGTCTGTGTTTCTGTGAGGTGCTTTTGCATGATGGGGTCTATACGAGGGTGCAGCAGAACAGCGAGGGCTGCATGAGATGCTGGGGCTGGGCAAGCCCCGTGGGCATCTCTCACTTTTTAGATAAACAAACCCCGGAGAAATCAAACACTTATCAGCTCCACAGCAGCCTCCGCATATTAATGTAGGGTCTTCTCTGTTGCTCTCTAAAGCCAGATGGTATTTTTAAATAGCAAACCTTATTTTCCAACACAGGGGAGATCTCTGCTGTGACGAGAGGTGGGGCTCGCTGGGCAGACCACCAGCAGGTTGCCGTGCGCTGGGGAAGGAGGGTGGATGCTTGGGTGCAAATGCCTTAGTACACGCAAAGTCTACCCCATGCTGCTGCATGACAGCGTCTCCCCACCATGGCTGGCCTTGTGCTTACATCCCTCACGAGTTTATTTTCTTGTCCTTGGGCTGGAAGTGGTGCCAAGAGCCATGGGCTCGTTGTTATGGCACAGCTCGCTGGGGATGCTGTTGCCCTGGCAATGGCTGAGGAGCCTGAATGAGGAGGAGAGCATCTTTCATGGGCCACGGGCAGATATGTGATCTCTTGGGGAGGGCAAAATGCTCTGCGGGACTCTTACTGCAGCATCAGTGATGGCTGGTGCTGGAAAACATGGGGTGGGCACATCCCATGGGGTTTGACCCTTCTCACGCTGTGCTGTACCCCTGTGTTCAAACCATGCGATGTGTCCTGCATGGCTCTTCTTGTGGCTGTGTTCTGCTCTTTGCAGGTCTCTGGAGCAGGGTGCGTGCCCGTGGTCTCCTCACATGGAGGATGACGGCCAAGAGTAATGGTCTGCACAGCTCACCGGCCAACCACCGCCCCTGCCCACCCGCCCAAGCCCGCGTGGAGGGTGACACGGAGGGGACAGGGCTCAGCACCAGGAGGTCAGGCTGGTCCCTGGTTTGGTTGAGGGAGGCAGCGGTGGGGCAGGGGAGGGGAAGGACAGCTCGGTCTGACCTGGTGTGGGCAGGGCTGCGATGCCAAACCTCAGCTGCCCGCTTCCTCCAGTTCATCTGGCTGTAGGCAGGTGCCACGATGGCACAGTGTGGCTGTGATCCCCCCCCCCCCCCCACTTTTCCCCACTGCAGGACTTGCTCAACCCAGGATGACACCTCCTCAGAGCTGCAGAGAGGGGCTCCCCCAGATCGGGACGAGGAGCTGCCTGCCTCCGCTTTCCAAGGCAGGGGAGCCTTGGCCAGGTACCTGTGTGTGCCTCCAGCCCGGGGTGAGCCCGAGCCTTTTAAGCCTGGCTTTGACACTGGGGACATGCGTGGAGTCAGGATCCCCTCCTGCTGTGTGGCATTCAGGGGTTGCAGGGACAGGCACCTGTGAATGCTGCTCTGGGTGCCCCGCTGCCCGTGGAGAGTGCTGCGGGAGGGGATGGCTCCATCACCTCTGGGGCCTCGGGAGGGCTCAGGGGCTCCTTTCCCTCGCTGGCAGCCTCACTCTGCCCCGTCACCCACACATTCCTCATGTTCCTGTGGGAATGGCAGCAGGACGGGGGAAGGAGTCGTGGGACTCTGCCAGGGCGGGCTCTCATGCTTGTATATTCCTGGTCCCACACGTCACTACAAGGGGGGGGAAAGGAAATGTTTGGGCTTGAGAGGGAGTGGTGAGAGTTTTCTTCTCAGCTGTATCCCCCCTGCTGGCTCTCAAGCTTTTTCTTCCTCCTTGCTCCACAGACACCTCCTGACTCTGCCTCTCTCCCCTGTCCAGGATAGTCCGGCTGGTGCTGGTGCTGAGGGATTGGGCCAGCAAGAGCTTGCATGAGGAGCAGCAAAGGCCAGACCCCTTCCTCGAGCGCTTCCAGGGCCCCGAGCTCCAGACAGTGGCTGCAGGCGCTGGCAACGATCTAGAAGACGAGGAGATCGAGGAGGAAAACAAAAAGTAGGGTCCCTTCCCTGTGGCCCCAGCTGTCCTTGGCTGGAGATCAGCCGTGCACAGTGCTCGGGGGCTCCCAGCAGTGATGGCTGATGGAGGTGGATGGGGATGGGAGAGGGGGAGGTAGGACACAGTGGTGGAAAGGGTCCTCCCTGCCCTCTCCAGCCCCTGTCCTGGCAGCCAGCATGGCTTTGCCAGGCTGTTGTGCGGGCACACAGGACCTGGTAGTCTGTCCCTGTGGAAAAGACCTGGCCTGTCCCTCACCCATGGGGTCTTCTCTCCCCTGGGCCATGCCCTGGTAGGAAACACACATTGCATGGCTGGTGACAGCTAGCAGACCTCCCCGTTTTCAGAGCAATTCAACACCAGGGTTGGCATTTGGAGCCAGCCCTGGTTCTGTAAAGAGATGCACCTTCAGCTGGGGACAAGCCAAAGGGTGCGGGGTCTCCACCCAGGAGACCACAGCAAGCACAAACGCATGGGATTTGCCAGTCTCATTCATCATCTGTAGGATGAAGGGAGATGAAGGGAGTGCGTTTGCTGCCCGCGCCCCCCCAGGAGCAGACACTGTGACGGCAGCTTTCTGAAAAGGCTCTTTCAAATCCAGCCCTTTCATCTCCTCAGCTCACACTCCCGGTGAAAAGCAGTAACCTGGCTTTTCTTCTGCTGGCTAATTAAAGGGCAAAGCTCATGGACTGCTCTGGACCCTACCATTATACATGGTAATTAAACCACCAAAAAATGATTGTTTTCTGTAGGAGAAAAATATCTGAGCCTTGTACCTCGGTCTTTACTAGTCATGGAAAAAAACCCGTTCTGCCCTGTGAGGTTAAGGGGAGCTTGTTAATTATCAGAGGGAGGCGAAGCGTGCTGTGAAAGGGCTGCTCAGTGGCAGTGGGCTCCTGGGGAGATGGTGGTAACTTTTGCTGTTTTCTAGGTCCTCAGCTCCACAGGTGAGAAGAGCCCCAAGTCTGGTAACTCCGAACGTGAGCTGCCGTTCACGGCCGTGGGAGCCTCCACTTGGGTGCAAAGCCTTCCGGGAGAGGCAGATGATTATTCCCTCTTCCCGGGTTAACCCAGAGCCCTGGTTTTCCAGCCCTGGCCTCGCTGTCAGTGACTCTGGCCACCTGTCTTGGGCAGCACTGGTGATTTAAAGCTGAAATTACCGACGTAATTAACACCGTTATTGAGGTTATTAGTGCTTGTGGGTGTTAGAACAGTACTGACTGGCTGCAGGTGAGTCAGTGCTTCCCACAAAGAGTCCCTTTCTCAAAAAAAACCCATTTATGTTGCACTTTCTGAGCAAAAGATAAGCGCCTTTAATGGGGAGGCTGGACCACCTGCTTCTCTGTGGCTGTACCCAGAGCGAATGTGGAGGACCGCCGCTGGCTTTGCGCCCAGTGCCGGTCCCCACGCTCCGGGCACCGCGGGTGTCGCTGGGGAGGGAGACTTCAAGGCAGAGGTTTTGCTTTTGAAGCTGTCAGAAGCGGTGGGGTGGGCACGGGGAATCTCTTGGCAAGTGGGTTGTTTTTTTCCAATCACTGGAGGGAGTTTTGCATGTTCAAAAGCTGGAAGGGAGGGAAGGAGGGAGGGGGAGAGGGAGTTTTGCCCTACCAGGCTGCAGCAGCTAAGCCTATCAGCCCAGACACAGAGTTCCTCTTCCCCGGCTTCTCCAGTGAGATCTGGCAACCGGAGCACACACATCTTATCTCAGAGTCCCAAGACGAGCGGGATCAAACACTTGGGAGCGGTTCAAAGGCTGGACCCGGACTGGGCAGGCTGCAGGCAGGCAGCTGCGAGCAGCGTGGTGATGGCAGCCTTGCACTGCCAGCTGCCCCCCGGGTCGCTGCTCTGGGGCTTGGGCATCCCGTCCTGGTGCTCCCACTGATCTGCAGCACACTTTCCTTCCTGGTCTAATTAATCTTCTCTTAAGATCTGTCTGGCACCAATCCGTGCCTCATCTGGGAAAGGCAATGTCATGTAACGAGAAGTTTTTCTGATCACCCTCTTCCATACATCTGTTTCTGGCTCTGCCGCTGGGGTGCTGTGTGCATGTAGGCCACCTGCTTTGCCCTACTGTCCTACAGTTTCCTTTTCTGGTACGTTACTGAGCCCAGTTTTGGGGATAAAGGAGCTTAAACAGTGCTGGACGGTTTTGCTCAGCACTGCTGGGATTGGTTTTAGCTTACAGATTGGCACTCTGGCTGCAGCTTGAGCCAGTCTAGTGCAAGGGATGAAGGATGTGGCTCGGATGGTTCCTTCCAACCCTATTTTCTATGTTTAGCCCATTATTCGTACACAGCCAGCTCTGGCTTCTCTTTGCTTCCAGGAAGAAATGGCAGATCTTTGTGGTGGACCCTGCAGGGGACTGGTATTACCGCTGGCTGGCCGTCATTGCAGCTCCTGTCCTCTATAACTGGTGCTTGCTCGTAGCCAGGTGAGCTGGGAGGTAGTAGGGCCCATCTCCTCTAATCCTCCTGTTCATGTGGTTGTCATGGCCCAGCCAGGATCGGTCTGCGGACACTGGTGGTGCTGGGGCTGGTGGGAACCTAAAGGAAAGGGACACCTGCTATCGCTGTGACTTCTGCAGCACAAAGGCGGAGCATCCATCCTCTGGTCCCGGTTGGAAAGCACCGTGACTTTGGGGTAAAGCTGCAAGGTGCATTTGGGAGGTTGTTGCAAGACGTTGCTTTACGTGGGTCAAGGGAGGGCAGATTTTTCAGAGAAGGGAGTTAATTTCTAGGAGAAGAAGGGCAAATGACCAAGCTCTGTTGCAGAGTTAGGAACCTCAGAATCAGCCTATATTCAGCTGTAATAGTTGGAGATGATATGGAGATTTTTTGGTCTCACCAGCCTTTTTTATGACCTTCCTCCAGGGCTTGCTTCAGTGACCTGCAAAAGACCTATGTTGTCCTCTGGCTGGTGTTAGACTACATCTCGGACTGTATCTACATTGGGGACATAGTGATCCGCCTGCGCACAGGTAAGCAGAAGCAGCATCCTGGCTTGTGAGGGCTTTGCTTTAATCCCCTAAAAGTGGAGATGAGCTGCAAGGGAGAGGCCTAATCTACAGCTCCATTAGAAGGAGGGTTTTGTCTACCTTGGCACTCGCTAGTACGAAGCAGTCTCCAGAGAAAGAATCTAATTAAAAGATCTGAGAAATGGAGTAAGTTTCAGAATGAAAGATTAATCATCCCAGCTTTCAACTTCACCTTTGAATAATTGTACAAAATTACCTGCATTACTATTAGTATTCGGGCATAGTTGAAGGTCTGTATCTCTGATTTTGCATCAGTTCAGCTAATGAATTATCTACATGGAAAAATGGTAGAATTTAATGTTCTCGGAATGCGGCAGGTGGCTGTACATTTTCTGTTGGAACTGCAATAATTCATGATCTGGAGGATGGAAACCTTTGTGTTCCCATTTCTTCGTGGCAACAGAGTAAATCCCTAAGTGATATCTTTAGGTGGCTTTTGCCAGATGAAGGGCTTGAGTGATAACAAAGGCTTGTAAACTGAGTGAATCGGGTGGAACCAGTAATATTGGGATGACCCTGTGTGTATATGCACACATGTGCATGGCATACCATAAAATGTTTCTCAGAAGTGCTTACAAAGCCTGCAGAAGAGTTCAACATAAGCCAAGTTAATTCTGTCATTTGCTTCTCTGTTAGGTTTCTTGGAACAGGGCCTCCTGGTTAAGGACCTGAAGAAGTTACGGGATAACTACATCCACACCTTACAGTTCAAGCTGGATGTTCTCTCTGTCCTGCCCACAGATCTGGCATACTTTGCTGTGGGATTGCATTGCCCTGAATTGCGTTTCAACAGGCTGCTGCACTTCTCCCGCATGTTTGAGTTCTTTGATAGGACTGAGACCAGAACCAGCCACCCCAACATCTTCCGCATTAGCAACTTGGTTCTTTACATCCTGGTCATCATCCACTGGAATGCGTGCATTTATTATGCCATCTCCAAGGCCATAGGCTTTGGAGAAGACACTTGGGTCTATCCCAACATCACAGACCCTGAATATGGGTATCTGACCCGGGAGTATGTTTACTGTCTCTACTGGTCTACGTTGACTTTGACTACCATTGGAGAGACCCCACCCCCTGTGCGTGATGAAGAGTACCTCTTTGTGATCTTTGATTTCCTCATCGGTGTCCTCATCTTTGCCACCATTGTGGGGAATGTGGGATCCATGATATCCAACATGAATGCCACCAGGGCAGAGTTCCAGGCAAAAATTGATGCCATCAAACACTACATGCAGTTCCGCAAGGTGAGCAAGGACATGGAAACCAAAGTCATCAAGTGGTTTGACTACTTGTGGACCAACAAGAAGGCAGTAGATGAACGGGAAGTCCTCAAGAATCTCCCTGATAAGTTAAGGGCAGAGATTGCCATCAACGTTCACCTGGAGACACTGAAGAAGGTGAGGATTTTCCAGGACTGTGAGGCAGGTCTACTGGTGGAGCTGGTGCTGAAGCTTCGCCCTCAGGTGTTCAGCCCAGGGGATTACATTTGCAGGAAAGGAGACATTGGGAAAGAGATGTACATCATTAAGGAGGGGAAGCTGGCCGTGGTGGCAGATGATGGAACGACACAGTATGCGTTGCTCACTGCAGGAGGCTGCTTTGGTGAGATCAGCATCCTCAACATTAAAGGGAGCAAAATGGGCAACAGGCGCACAGCCAACATCCGTAGCTTGGGCTACTCTGATCTCTTCTGCCTGTCAAAGGAAGATCTTATGGAAGCAGTCACAGAGTATCCTGATGCCAAAAGGGTCTTGGAGGAGCGTGGCCGGGAGATCCTGATCAAGGAAGGGCTGCTGGATGAGTCAGCTGCAGAGGAAAGCACAGAAGAGAAGAGCGTGGAGGAGAAGCTGGACAGGCTGGCCTTGAACCTGGACACACTGCACACCCGCTCTGGGCGGCTCCTGACGGAGTACAATGATGCCCAAATGAAGCTCAAGCAGCGCATCACTGTTCTGGAGTCCAAGATGAGGCAGCAGTATCTGGAGGACTTCTTCTCTGACAGCTCGGACAGTCTGCTTGAGGATGAGGAGAAAACTTTTTCTGGTGGGATGCAATGAGGGGGTGCAAAGGTCAGCTAGATGATGTCTGGCTTTGTGCTGAGACAGTGTTTGCTATTTCACAAGGCAGATCCTGTGGCTGCCTTCCCAGGGACTTCTCTCAGGTCCTTAGCATTGCTGCTGCCACTGCCTTGATGGCAGCTCCCGAGACAGCTCCAAATCAAGTGATTGTCCTAGCTCCTCCTCCAGCCTGTCCCTTTTCTCAATGGCTTCATCTGAAAACTTTGACTTGGATCACTAAAAAGAGGAGAATAGCTAATGCTGCTGCCAGCATTTCCTTCCAGTTTCTGCAAAAGTCTGTGCCTATCACACCCCCTTCTTCCTCTTTGCCTTAATAGAAGGTGGGACANTCTTTGACTTGGATCACTAAAAAGAGAATAGCTAATGCTGCTGCCAGCATTTCCTTCCAGCTTCTGCAAAAGTCTGTGCCTATCACACCCCCTTCTTCCTCTTTGCCTTAATAGAAGGTGGGACATGAAGCAGTACCTGGACACGCTGACCTCCTGTGTATGTTTAAAAGATGCAGAGTCATGGTGGACAGAGCCTGCCATGTGCCACCTACCCATCCACATAGGGACCAAGGAGCAGGACGGCTTTGGAAGATTCCTTGTAGATAACAAAACCACGCCAACGAGAGAGACCAAAACACAAGCCAGATATTTACAAATGCATTTTGTGTTCAGCCTTTGTAACTCACTTCAGGTAAATAGTCTCCACTGAGTGCCTGCGGACACCCAATCTGCACTGAGACACTCCTTACCTGCAAGATACCAAAACTCAACTAAGACAGCCCAATCTGTGCCTCTTACATTTGCAACTGGAGAGGCTTGTCTGGGTCACTGTCGCTACCTAGGTCACCTCCACTACCCACACTGAGGCTGGACTGAGCTGGAAGGGCAGGCAGCTGCCATCCTCCTGCCCGCCTCTCTTTTCCCTTCTGCTTTATTTGGTGCTGTCGAATAGCACCTGGCGCGGGTGGCTCGGCGCCCCCAGCACCGCACCTTCCTGAGGGATGGCATTCCCAAGCCCTCCTGCTGCGGAGGCAGCGTGATTTCCATTTGGGCTATGGATGTCTCAGATGACAAGTGCAATGTGGGGGTAAAGACCGCGGCTCGCTGGCCCGACAGCGCCTGTTGTGCTACTTGCAGA
This sequence comes from Anarhynchus alexandrinus, assembly GCA_008711295.1. Classification (NCBI taxonomy): domain Eukaryota; kingdom Metazoa; phylum Chordata; class Aves; order Charadriiformes; family Charadriidae; genus Anarhynchus; species Anarhynchus alexandrinus. The sequence continues at coordinate 75,363 of VUYV01000239.1, forward strand.
AGGAAGACAGTAACTGTCTCTCTCCTCTATCTAATGACAGCCAGATGTGCCAGGAAGGGTTTAACTGAAATGACACATTTTTAAGGAACAAAGCAGTGGTGGGACCCAACTGTGCCTGTATTTGCTTTGCTGTGGGTAGCTTGGAGAGAGCGCAGAACACATTTATTTTCTTAGGCAGGAGGTTTTCCTGTACTCAGTGGGAGTTTTGGAGCTTTGCAGGCCAGTTGCCTTCTGGAGGAGAAATGAATGGCAGAGCCACGGGGACACATGTGCGAGGGTGAAAATGCGGCACCATCGCATGCGCTGTGCTGCAGCCCTGTGGGCTCCATGGTGCGAGTGGCTTATTGGTGAGGGCTGCAGTGCGGGAAAGGCCACCAAAACCCTGCAAGCAACAGCAGCCTCAGCACGAGCAGTAATGCCACCCACGCTTAATGGTACTGTGCAGGTCCAAATGGGGGATGCACCCTCATTTCTTGCTTATGTCACGTAGCTTGTCCTGACCTGTGTGTGGGCATCTGGGACCTGCTCCTGCCCACTGAGTCTGTGGGGTGGGCTGGGGCTGGTTTCCAAGAAGGAGAATGTTTGGTGGGGAAGGGAATTTTGGAGGAATTGATGTTCTGGGTCAAATTCAGCCAATAGTTTGGCTAAAATAATGGGATGACACATGGGGAGGTACCAACCCACAAGGTTCCTCAGTGGTGGAAAACTGAGGGTATTTGCTTTGTCCTTTCTTTTCCCTCCAACATAAGACTGCCCCTCCTCAGTTTGTATGAGAATTTTCCATTTAAAAATAATGGCCTTGGATTTGGGGATTGGTGGGGGTGAGAAGGTTAAATTACCAAAATTGGAATTTAGGGTAAGATAAAAAGGTTTTTTTTTTTTGTCATCTATAAATTAAATTGTAGGGTTTCTGGGTTTGGGTTTGGTTTGGGTTTGTGGTCGGGTTTTTTGCTTGCTTTGTTATTTATTTTTATTACTAAGATGATTGTGGTTGAAGATGGGGTAGTTTCTGTTCCGCTTTTTCCTACGACACCAAGATCCCCGGCTCCCAGCTTTCCCCTTCCCCGTGATTTATCGCTCCTGAACTTGCGGCTCGTTCTTTGCCTGCGGCAGGCGGGGAGGGGGCGAGCGGGCCGAGCATCCCCCCCCCCCCCCCCTCCCCCCCNCCTCCCCGCTCTGCCGGGGGGGTCGGAGGCGGGCGAGCCCCCCCATCTCCCCCCTTCTCCGCCTCTGTGGCCCTGCGGAATGCGGCGCGGGAGCCAGGAGAGGGTGCTGTGAACCGCGGAACCGCCGCGGAACCGCCGCGGCACCCGCAGCCGTGGGGCTGCGTGGGGGGGGGGATGCGTGTGGATGCGGCCCCGGCAGGCGCCCTGCGTGCGGTGGGTTTCGCAGCCACTCGTGTTTTCGGCAGGTGAGGGGGGGCAACCGCAACCCTGAGCGTTTCCCGATGGAGCGGCGGCTCCTTGGAGCCTCTTCCATCACCCGCCGTTGCCTTTTGGCAGCCCCGTGCGCCCAATCCGCCCCCCTCTCACTCGGGGGCACCTCGGGAGCTGGTGGGCTTCGCTTCTCGGCGGCGGCGAAGCAGGGCTGGTCCGGGACAGCGGGTCCCTGTGCTCCCGCCTGGCCCTGCCTGTCTCCGGGACAGGGCAACTCCTCCCTGGTAGCTTAGGGGATATGCTGGTTTATTCCAGGNTGTTTTCGAGAGATCTTTAAGTTTTTTATATAAAGAAAAGAAAAAGAAAAAAAAAAAGAAAAAGGCGAAAAACACTCCCTCCCCCAGTTTTAATCCGAGATAATAATCCACTCGGGAAACTTTAAGCCTTCAGACAAATTACCCCAGAGGATGGCTTTGCGAATTCAGAGCAGATCCCGCTTGTTTCCTTACGGCGGCAAGCCAGGAAATCATACATTGATGAACTGCTTGACGGGCCTGCTAATGAAATTAGCAGCAGCTCCATGATTTTTCCAGTGAGCAGGACAGGCAGATGTTGGGGAGAAGCACACGATGGCACAGCTGCACTTGCGGGCTGCCTGAATTCCCGGCAGAGCAGACACGGGGCACAGCAGATGCAGCTTTGGCTGCTGCCCGTTTTACAGGTAAGGGTCTGCTCAGCGCCCTGCAGAGACTTACTCACGCACCACAGGACGTTAAACTGCTCTGTCTGTATATTATCAATCGTTTCCTTCTTTTAGATCTCTCCCGTTGCAAAAATTAATCCCCTATACAGCAGGAGCTTTCTCAGCGGTGCATTATGTGTGGGAGACATCAAATACAGAGCAAATACATTGACCTCCACAGAGGTCAGACCTGGGGGGGAAAACGCGAGCGCCTCACCAGGCAGCCACCCCTTCCAGTGCCATCGAACCAGGGAAGCCCCCTGACTTCTGTGGCAGATGTTTTCGGCAAATCTGCTGCTACCAATGGTGTATCTTCAGCCCTCTCCTGCCTCTACCAGGGCTGCAGGAAAAGGTCTGGGATTCTCAGGTGAATCGACCATAAATGCGTTGTGTGGTACTGGGTTTCCCTCCTTCTCTCTGAGCACCACTTCTAGGAATGAAATAATCATCGCTGGATGATACCCAGAAAAAGCTCTCTCATGGGCCTCTGGGAAATGTAAGTACCCGTTTCACAGTAGGGGGAAATGGATGGAGCTTGCCAGGACACAACGGTGATAACTTCTGCCTCCTGGCTGCCTGCTTTTTGGTTTTCTTAAAATGCTCATGAAGATGTCATTTGGTGATTGTGAGCAAGCTCCCAAATAACTTCTTAGGCTGTTGTCATGGTTTAACCCCAGCTGGCAACTAGGACCATGCACCCGTTCACTCCCTACCCCCCCTGCCCCCAGTAAGGTAGGGAGAAGAGGCAGAAAAAGGAAAAAAACTTCCTGGGTTGAGATAAAGATAGTTTAATAGAACAGTAGTGGAAAAGAAAATAATAATAATGGTAAAAAAATATACAAAATAAGTGATGCAATACAATTGCTCACCACCCGATAATCGATTGCCCATCCCACCCCAAGCAGCAATCACAGATCCCTGCCCCCTGTATCTCCCATTGATATACTGAGCATGATGTCTATGGTATGGAATATTCCTTTGGCCAGCTGGTCCTGTTTATGCTCCCTCTCAGCTTCCATGGGAAGCTGAAAAAGCCCTTGACTTAATATAAGCATTGCTTAGCAACAACTAAAACAATATGCGTTATCAACATTATTCTCGTACTAAATCCAAAACACAGCAGCTACTAGGAAGAAAAATAACTCTATCCCAGCTGAAACCAGAACAACTGTGGACAAGGCTGGAAACTGCAGCATAGGAGACCTTCTGGCTTTGCCCCTTCTCCAGAGGTAAGTCAGCCGGAGTCAGGTCAGCAGGCTGCAAGGTAGGTTCATATGAGCTTGGACCACTGGATTTTGGGATTGCAGAGTGGACCTGGCTTTGAGCCCAGGGTCTGGCATGAAGCCTGAAGGCTCCTAGTCTTGCAGCACAGCAGGCTCACCCTGGTGAGATCATCTGCCGTGGTGCATGCAGTGCCAGGGGAGAGGTGTGAAACACGGAGTTTGTGGGGATGGTTGGCTCACTGGGATCCCCGATGACTGTTCTGGTGTGTGGTGTGGCAGGGGCAGCTCTTGGTGCTGCTGAACTTGGTGCTGGTCTTCTCCCTAGTGCTGTGCTGCTGCAATAGTCTGCTCTGCACTGCTGAGATGGGATCTGGCTGTCCAGCCAAGACCTCAGTGGTGCGAAGTAGTGGGCAAGCTCCAGTCTTGCTCTGTCTTTCTGACAGCATTGTGTCTCTCCTATAGGCTCAGCTGGACCAAAGTCTCTTGAAAATCAGGAAAGTTTGGAGGCAGCTCCAAGCTCTCCCTCATGGCCCCCTCTGAGAGCTCCCTAGATGACTTTGCCTCCCCCAGCTTCTGCCTCCTCTGCACCCAAGGGAACCAGGACTGCCTGTGTGCCTCTGGTGCTGCCTTCCTGGGAGTGAGGCACTGCACAGAGGGCTGCCGTGAGCAAGATTTCCATGTGTTCTCCAGGGCCTGGGATGTGGAGGTGGTGTAGAAGGTCACCAGACTGCCATGCAGCTGCTCCCTGGAGGGAGGATGGCTTCCTCATGATCATTTGGATTTGATAGCTCTGAAATCAAAGCATTGCCTGCTTGTCCTGTAGGTATGAGTGGGGTTTCAAAGGAAAGGCTCTATGCTCAGCTTGTTCTCATGGTCCATGGGCGATGCTGGATGTGCTGTGTCCTGGGGCTGCCCCTGGGAAATGGCTGGAGAGGACAGCTACCACCCATCAGTGTAGGAGCCACTGCTAAAGGGGTTTCAGTGGTGCCAGGCAACGTGTGTTTTCTTTGCAGCCCATGATGAGTATCTGAGGACCTTCCTGAGGTGTTTCAGTGAGTCTTGACTCACTGAGATGTGGTCTGCCCTTTGGAGGGGAAGGTGGTGCTAAGTACTCAACATGTCATACAGACTGGTGGGTGCTCAGTCCCAGTTTTGTCCTGTGGAGCTCAAGCCCTTTATCACCCCTGTTTTCCTGTGGGGTCTCGGTGTGGCATGGGGGCAGTATCACCATCCCCATGAGCATGTTTCCCAGCCATGAGGAGCAGAGCGGAAGTGACTAACTGTTGCGCCGCTCTTGCAGGTGGCAGGAGGCTGCAGACCTGCACATTGTGCAGGTCCAGGTCAGCCTCTCTGTGTGCTCCTGTGCTGACTGTCTTGTTTGGTCCCTTCCTCCTTCCCTGTTCAAAATACCAGGGAGTTGCCTCCTCCTTGGTTAAACAACCAGAAGTACCCATTCCTTCCTGAATTGGAGTGTGTGTTGCCATGACAGCAGCTCAGGACAATGGGTGAGCAGGAGGTAAAACCACCCTTGCCATCTCCCTTGGATAGATGGATGGAAAACCCTGGAATGTCTTCCCAACACCCCTTCTCCCCTTGACCCACCAGCCTGGGGCTCCTGAGGCTGAAGGCTTCCTTGGCCCATCATGGGGCTCTCCCTGGTGCCCCTCCTCAGCCCAGCCCTGCAGGTGGTCTCCTAACAGAAACTCCCCAGGCTGGTGATCCATGGGAGAAAGGCTCAAGCCAAGATAGTGGTCAGCCAAGCTGTCTCCTTCCTGCGCCACCCAGAGTTCAGTATTGGGGCTGGTTCTCTTTAATGTCTTTATCAACGACCTGGACAACGAGATTGAGTGCACCCTCAGTAAGTTTGCAGATGACACCAAATTGGGCAGGAGCGTTGATCTGCTTGAGGGTCGGAAGGCTCTACAGAGGGATCTGGACAAGCTGAATCAATGGACCAAGGCGAATGGTATAAGATTCAACAAGGCCAAGTGCCGGGTCCTGCACTTGGGTCACAACAACCCCATGCAGCGCTACAGGCTTGGGGAAGAGTGGCTGGAAAGCTGCCCGGCAGAAAAGGACCTGGGGGTGTACATCAACAGCTGCCTGAATATGAGCCAGCAGTGTGCCCAGGTGGCCAAGAAGGACAATGTCATCCTGGCTTGTGTCAGAAATAGTGTGGCCAGCAGGTCTAGGGAAGTGATCGTACCCCTACATTTGGCACTGGTGAGGCCCCACCTTGAGTACTGTGTTCAGTTTTGGGCCCCTCACTGCAAGAAAGACATTGAGATGCTGGAGTGTGTCCAAAGAGCAACAAAGCTGGTGATGGGTCTGGAGCACAAGTCCTGTGAGGAGCAGCTGAGGGAACTGGGGTTGTTTAGCCTGGAGAAAAGGAGGCTGAGGGGAGACCTTATCGCTCTCTACAACTACCTGAAAGGAGGCTGTAGTGAGGTGGAGGTCGATCTCTTTTCCCAAATAACAAGCAATAAGACAAGAGAAAATAGCCTCAAGTTGCATTGAGGAAGTTTAGATTGGATATTAGGAAAAAAATTTTTCACTGAAAGGGTTGTCAAGCATTGGAACAGGCTGCCCAGGGAAGTGGCTGAGTCACCATCCCTGGAGGTATTTAAAAGACATGTAGACGTGGTGCTGAGGGACATGGTTTAGTGGTGGACTTGGCAGTGCTCGGTTAACAGTTGGACTTGATCTTAAATATCCTTTCCAACTTAAACAATTCTATGATTCTATGTTTGTAGGCTGCAGGTCTCCTTCTTCCATCTCCTTCCTTTGAGACTTCAGTCCCCCTTGTCCCCTCTCTGCCCCAAGCGTCAAGTTTTTCCCAGACCTCTTCCTAAACATTGCCTTTTGGTCTTGGCCGCATGTCACATTACATCTTCTGGACTAGAGGGTGGAGGGGAGGGAGGGGAAATACAGTAGAGGATTTAGGCTTATCCTTCTTGGCGCCAGATAAAGTCTGCAAGAGAGAGTGAATCCCTCTGCCTGCCTGCCTGGCCGGATTACCTGCGGCTGTAGCAGGACTTTTGATCTCCTCCAGCACTGTGATCCCTGTGTGCAGTGTGGGATGTTGTGGGGGGACGCTGGGGGAATGGCCGTTGTCCCTCCCTGTGTCTGGCTGTGCTCTAGGAAGCCTGTGCGCTTTGCTAGGCGGGACGATCTGTGATCGCTTGGGCAGAGCAGGCTGCTGTCTGGGGAAAATAAGGTAGGCTGGAAGGAGTGGAGAAGAAGGAGCCTGAGTGTGTGCCTGCAATCCCCTATGGCTCTCCCTGGAGGTCAGAGGAAGCCCTGATAACACACCAGGCAAAGGGTGAAGATCCTCCCAGGGCCCATGATGTGCATGCAAACCTTGCCGAGGAGGCTGCCAGGGCAGTTTTGAAGGTAAGACATTTTTAAGGTACTCTGGCGCTTCTCTGAGAAGCTTTTGGAGCATATCCAGAGTAGAAGTCCTTGCCTGCAGGATCATCCTTGCTTCAGTCCTCAGATGGTGATGCTGCACTTGGGTACCCTGCTCCCTTCATAATCTAGGCTGTGGTGGCATCTGCTTGGTGTGTGTGAGCAGAGGGATGGGGAGCAAGCTTACAGTCCCAGTTTCTGGCTCTTTTCCGACCCCATGAGGACAGCTGTCAGTAGCTACACAAGACAGAGGGGTGGGGAGATGGTGACATGGGTAATGCAGAGCAAGAGAGCAGTAGTTTCTCACCTCATGGGTGGCTGTGGGTGCTTCTGAGTCTATACATAGCTCTGTCACTGGCAGAGCTCTGTCTCGATGCTCTTCACTTGGCTTGTCTCTTGCGACACAAAGTTTTTGCTCTTGTTGAGCAGTGAGGATTCAGCAGCCACCTTCCTCTCCAGACAGACCCACAGGCAGTCTCAGCTCCTGCCTTGTTGTAAGCACCTTCCTCATGCAATGAACTGGGTGTTTGTACAGAGAGAAACCTAGCTACAGCAGGGAGCTGAGGCCCTGGTGATGGCCTCCATCTCCCCCGCTCCCATTCCCATGCAAGCTATGGGCACTGACTTTGGTGCTAAAAACCATCTTCTTGTAGCAGGTAGGATTCGACAGTGTGCAGAGTGGATGAGCTGTGGACCATCTAGACTGGAAGTTGTCCGGATTTGCTGGCCCCAGGCACCCTCCTAGTCCTGAGTCACAAATACAACATATTGTGTGTGTTTGCATACAGCTTCGCAGATGTGAAGGTCAGAGGGGACTGCAAGCAGTAACCTTTGAGCGAGCTGTGCCATTGCTGTAGAAACACATCCCAAACGTGCTTTCCCCCCATTTCAGGGTTTTTGCCTGCCTACCATCAGCTAGTCTTAAAAATACCCAGGGCACGCAGAGCTTCAGTGAGGGTTCACATGGAGCTGATGTAATGGGGATCTTGGAGACTTCCCTGGTAAAGAAAAGACGCAGTATCTTCGCGACAATGAGTTGTAGGAGCAGGATTGTTAGAGCAGAAGAGTCTTCCCCATGGTAAAAAAATCACAGGGAGCAAGGATACACCCGGTTGGAGCATTGCAGCCCTGCTATCCCCCCTTCTTCTTCCAGGCTCCTCATCCCTCTTTCCCTCCTGGCTTGCTCTGGATAGTTTTGAATGCCACATGAATCGATACTTTTAATTAGCTGCCATTCCTCATTTCTGCTTTATTGCTTGGGTAAGCAAATTAAAAGTGAGCGTGTTGTGGTGAACTGTTGCCCTGGGTGGGCTGTAAGCACAGGCTGTTTCTTGTCCCCGGGAGCACTGGGAGGCTGTCAGGCACTGGGACAGGGGCTGGGGGAAGAGGTGGGCAGGGGGGGCATGCAAAGGAGATGGAGAAATGCCTACCTTGTTTGGGGTGCTGGGGGGAGTGGGGCAAAGTGCCCCTGCTCGACATGAGGGACCTGGGGTCACCCAGCTCTCTGCCAGGTGGCCAAGCTCCTCTGTACCTCTCCACCTAGTTTTCATGGTGGGGAAAGCCTCCAGACTTGGAAGGTGCAGCTGGCTTGGGCTCACAGAGGGGTTTTGCAGGAACTGAGCAGCCCCCAGACAAAGGGGTTTGGGGATTGCATAGTTGGGCAGAATTTGGGGGGCTGTCAGGCCCATGCCAGCCTTCAGGACTGTAACATCTACCCCCAGGAGCATCCTGAGGAAAGCTGCGGATGATGGAGCAAGCAGGGATGGACACTGCTCGGGGTAGGTGTGGGGCTGAGCTCTTGCTTGCTGGCAGATACTGTGGACTCAGCCCTTTCTCAGCCCAACAGCATCCTTCCAGGCCTGCCCTGAGATTAACGCTGTGGTCAAACCTGTGGTGTCTGCAGGTGGGAAGCCCCAGCAGGATGTCCTCCACACTGAAAAGGGATCGTGCTGATCCCCGTGGATGGGATCAAAGGGCTCCCTGCTGCTCCAGGGCTCAGCATGGTGTAATACTCTCAGAAACTTGTATGAATTGGTAACACGCTGCCATCTGCACGGGTATAGAGATGCTTTCCTGTGGGCGGACCTGTCCTTTGCAGAGGTTTAAAGCCTCCGTCCGCTGCCTCTGACCTGGGCTGCTCCTTGGGGATGTGGCTCAGCTGCCTGGAGCACGGCTGATGTGAGCCAGGCACTGCTATCGCCTTAACCTGCCTCTGCAGCCATCTCAGCAACAGGCTGAGATTGAAGCTCTGTGCTTTTCTGCTGTGCCTTCGCGTGCCGATGCCTTTGATGCACGGCCGGGACTGGTTGCTGAAGGAGGTTTGAGGCGGGCTGACGTCGGCTGTGGCAGGCGGCTGTGCGAGGTGGAGGTGGTGAGTTAGCCTGTGCCCTGACCCACAAACGTTGCTTTGCAGGGTGGGAAAGCGGCGAGGCGTTAGCTCTGACTTTGCCCCGAGAAGGGTCTCTGCGAAGGGAGTGGTGTTGAGCCGTCGGGAGGATGGCAGCTCCCTGCATCCCATCCACCCGGGGAGGCCGGGCAGGACCCAGATGTGTTAGCTGAGCTGGGGGGGATGTTATCCACCAAAAGCCAAGCAGACCTTCTTATGCCAAACCAAGCATTTATTGTCAGTCTAATTAAAACTTTTAACAATATAACCAAAAATGCAATGAACAGTTGTTATTATTAGTCCAGTTAAAATGATACTAAGCCTGACAGCCTATCGATTCTGCAATCAATACTTAACAAATGCCATCAGCAGCACTGCTGTTACAAGCTGCTGTGCAAGTGAAAGCTGGTATTTCCCCTGTGCCTCTGGCGCTGGGCTCCCCCGGATACTTTGGGGTGCAGACAGTGGGGGCAATGAGCCATCACTCTCCTCAGCTCTTTGCCAGGAGCATCGTGCCGTTCACGGTTGGGGGTTTCTTCCTCCTCTCACTTGAGTCCACTTAGGTAGCCCTGGGGTCTTTTGCATCATCTGTGCCTGCATCTTCGAGGCTCAGGCTCGTCATGCTGCCACTGCAGATTATTCTGGGACCTTAGGTAGTTCACCCTACCTCAACTAAGGACTTTCTAATCATTTATCTATGTCACAGTTAGGAACAACAGGTGCTATACTCCACAATGAGCCTTCTCTGCTCCCCTCCTGCCCTGGCGGTCCTTTCTCCCTCCCTCTGGTCCCTGGCTGATGGCTGTCCCGAGTAGGTGTCCCTGGGCCACCCCTCACATCCTCAGTGGACTCAGGAATCTGGGCTGGTGTTAGTTGCAGAGCCCAGGCATGGCTCGTGCCCGCCTCCCAGCCCCTTCAAAAAGAGAAGTGTAAATAATTATTCTTAATAACGTGTGCTGATACAAACTCTTCTTGGGGTTAGCCCCCATGATGCTTGCTTGTGCATGGTTTGGTCTGGGTCGTGTCAGCTGTGGTGCCTGCTTGGGTCCCATCCTCCAGAAGGACTGGCAGGAGCAATTCCTCATGGAGTTTCTTCACCGTGTGCAGGGCTGGAGGAGGACCTCGCACCCACCGACTGGGCTCTCCCTCCTGCTCTGCAGTCTGCAGGTGACACAGAGACATGTCCCCCATGAGAAAAGGCTTCAGGGTCTCTGCCATTTCCTGATGCTCTCCCCTGCCTGCTCGCCCAGGACACAGTGAGTCTTATTCCTATTCATCTCCCTGTGATCCCTGCAAATCTCACCGTTACCTGGGACTGTTCTGTATCCTGCTACCTGGATGATGTCCGCTTTGAGATTTCCTACTGTGGCCACCTACCGTGGCATCTCCCTGGCAGTAAACTGAATTGCAAGACCTCCTGTGCGAAGTTCTGCCTTGTGCTGGTGCGCTCTGGTTTCTGATCGTGTGCTGGCCTTGAAGGGAAAACTCCATTAGGAAAATAAAAAATGTTGAATGCAAAACCTTGAATGTAGCCGGGAGGCAAAATGTGGTCTGACAGTTCCTTTGGCTTGTCAGAGCCTCTGAGTGATGGGCGCCAGTGGGCTGCTGTCTTTAAAAATGACCTTTTGTGAAAGACAAATTGAGGGAAAATGTCTCATTAAAAAAAAAAAAACAACCCACAGTTTATGGAAATCTTTCTACTGCAAAGCAATGGCAAAGGTTCCCTGTAAGTTGGCCTTGGCTTGATTGCTTTCTGTCAGACACGAAGGGCATAGCTTGTGCTTTCTGTGAGAACTCAGACTTATGGACCTGTTTGCATGGAGTAGTTGGCTGTTATTCCCTTTCCCTTTTCCAACCTTGGTCTCGGGCCAGGAGGATGGTGAGGCTCTGCTGCTGATAGACCTCAGGCCGAGACGTTTCCTAGCTGCTCATCAGCACAGGTCGTGTTATCTCTGGAGCAGAGCAACAGCCCAGAAAATTTCTCTGCTGACACCTCCAAACCCATTTCTGGCAGGACTGGTGCTCGCTCCGGTGACCTACCCGAGCTGACTGTTGTGCTGCGGTGCACCGACCCACCAAGCTCCCCCTCTTGCTCCAGCAGAGGATATTCTGCATTGGTTTCTGCCACAGCAGCTCATGACTTTGCCATGCAGCGTTCGTTACGTTCGGTGCCACCGTGCTCCCCAGCTGCTGGCAGGTCCTGCGCCCTCCCGGCTCCACGTCCCCATGTGCCAGCTGCAGTTGGGATGCAGGGGAGGGGGACTGTGTCAGCTGGAGGGTCCTGGGCAAGCTCGGCATCTCCAAAGGCCTGGATGGAGCAAATCCCAGTGCCTGGGGCCTCCCATGCCCACGGCACTTCATTGCCTGCTTAAATTCCTGCCCTTCCTTCCCAGCCCCTTCTCTCTTTTTGGAGTGGGTCGGATTTATACTGTGGGATCTTCAAAGAGTCAATGAATCGTATTGATGTTGTTAACATTCTCTGTAAATTCAGAGAAATTACCAGATGAATATTTGATGAGGCTAATTAAGGCTGAATTACTGCCACACTCCTCCTTCCCTTCCCTCTGTTCTCTCTGCAGTGTGGATGAGCGTTTGGTTCCCTGACATGTCCTGTCCCCAAAGCCCTGGTCTTCTGGTGGTCATGAACCAGCCGTGGCCTGTGTTGGAGCACAGCAGCTTTTAAATCAAACAAGTCAGCCTGAGAAGTCCCTGGAACCACAACTTGCTGGAGGCCGGGAGCATGGGCCAAGTGTCTGTGCCTCCTTCCTCTGTTCCTATTCTCACCCCGTTTTTCTCCTGGGACCTGTTAGAAAGGCACAGATTTTCGGGGTCCTGGTTCTGCACTGGTGAGATTTAAGGTTGCTTCAGCCTTTGGCTGCTGCAGCTGTTAGTTCAGACAAGAGCCAGTGCTTTTGGGGAATCCTGGAAGGATTTCCCCACCACGTGGGAGCTGCACTTACGCAGTAAAGCTGGAGGTTACTTATGACAACCACAGCACTTAACATGGTGTGAACTTGGGAGGCAGGATAGGGAAGAGCTGCTGGGACCATTTCA
>VUYV01000239.1:87598-181228 GCA_008711295.1 Anarhynchus alexandrinus
TCCTGCTGGTGGAGGTACTGGGAGTTTTTGCTGTGTCACCTGCTGAAGCCTGGATGAAGCATCGCTCTGGGATGGCAATGGAGTCCACTCACCAATACCCATCCAGGCCTCAGTTTCTCTGCCTGGGAGCATGTCAGAGAGGTCCAAGAAGGGCTGTGGTGAAACTCTTGCATAGGAAGTGCACCTTCAAAGCCCACCAGCTTGCAAAGAGCATGGAAGTAATTTGAACCATTGGTTTTTGAAGCCCTGGACTGCAGTCTTACACTGGAGTACCCAAAGCCAGAACATACACTTTCTTTGCACCCCAGCCCTTTTTCCCGACCTTCCTAAGAACCCAACAGGACTTCTTAAATAAGGACGTGCCCTTGCAGCCTTGCTGTTATTGTCCCTTTTCTGTGAAAGCAATTTCCAGCTGAAGTGCTGGGACTACAACATGGGGGCAGTTCTTATTGGAGGCGTGAATCTTCTTCAATCTCTGTCTGCCACTGGTGGTTGTTTCCTCATCTCTCTCATTCATGGCTTTGGCAGAAGGGCAAAAAATGGTCTTTGCATCAGTGCCTTGGTTGTTGCTTGCCCAAGCAGGGGCAATCTGGTAGTTCAGAGAGAGAAATGGAGACAGAAGCTTTTCTGTCCCTGAGCTGCTACGGGCCATGAAGTAACCAAAGTTTAGCCCCAGGATTTCTACCGTATCAGGCTGTTGTGACTTAGGACACGTCTGCAGTGCTTTGTCATCCTGGATACCATCCTACAGGTAAAACTTCAGTGAAAACCCATACGTTTTTCCTGTGATCGTCACCATGATGTGTATCTGTCCCCAGTCCTGAGAGGGGTGTCAGGTTTGCCTGTTCCCTTGGCCATATTTCCATGGAGCTGCATGTTCTCACTTCAGCCTTTATCAGTGCTCCTGAGAGCAGTCATCTCATGCTGCTCGGTGGGATCAGGATTTGGAGATTCCTGGGGATTTTCCGAGGCCTCAGTCTCACTCAGGAAGGGCACCGGTCTTTCTGCTGGCTTTCCAGGTGAGTCCGCACTCTGTATGTGTACTTGCTTAGCTTTGCCTGGAGAACAACAGGGCGCTTTACAGTTACGAGCCATCCTTAGGAACGCTGCAATAGATGCAGGAGGCTGACACTTGCTGAGGATGCAGACCTGCCTTTTGGCCAGGGCCTGGGTTTCCAACCCCACCTGGTCCACCACATGTAGCTGTGGTGGCAGTTGATGACTTTGAGCCTCTCTTGGTGCTCAAAGCCCAGTTCCTCAGCAGACAGTAAGCCAGTCTCTGATTGCCACCCTTCACAACAGATGGACGTCCCACCGGTTTTGGGTGTCACTCTCGATATGCTATGCACACACTAAACGTGCTTCGGTGGTGTCCAGAGATGTGGCCTCCAGCGTGCTTGGTCCCACAGAAAAGCATGAAAATATGCACCAGAATCTTTGCAGGGTTCCAGCCCTGCCAAGCCCTGGGGAGGGATGGCTGGGCAATCTGGGCATCCATCAGCTTAAGTCCTCTGAAAAGTGGCTGTCTGCTGAGTAAGGAGGGACTTTATTCACCTGCTCTGAGACAGAAAATCCTTCTCCTTCCCCTTGTTCTGCTTGCCACAGCATGGACCACATTAAGGGTAATGAGTTAACGAGCTAGACTAAGTGATAGGGCTTTGTTCTTGGCCTCTCTTTTTTTTCCAGTTCACCTTTAAAGACACGAAAGGTGAAAATAAAACAAGAGCAGCTCTGAGGGCGCACCTCCATCCCCCCCCCTTTTCTCAGTCTTTCTTTTCTCCTTTCATCTGCCTTTCCCTGTTCCCTGCTATGCCCTGATCCAGCCAGCACGGAGAGCTGAAGCTGCTGTCAACGATGCCCTTATCTCCAAGGGTATGGCTGGTGTTTTGGATTCAGAGACAGCACTAGGATCGAGGCTCCGGCTAATCTCCTCCGATAAGGTGTGTCACAGCGGGAGTCGCAGGGCAGAGGGTCCGACACGGCAGCTCAGGTGGCTGCTGCCTGATTTATATTTATCCCCTTCCCAGGCACAGTCAAGGGGATGCTCCAGCCCTGCCAAGGGGGAGTTTCTGCTTGACAGAAAGCAGCTCTGGCTGCTCGTCTCCCGGCCCCTGCCCAGGAGCCGTGCGGGCACCGCAGCCTGTCGTGCCATTCCCTGCTTGGTGTCCCTCTTCACCGGGGAAGGGGAAGCGCGAAAAAGGAGGCTGACAGGAGCCACGCATTGTGAAACAGGACAGGTGTACTGCGGTAAATCGAGTGATAGGCAGAAATAAGCCCAAACGAATTAGATGGATAGATAGGAATGAGGGATCAATAAACCGAGACTAAAGATAGCAAGAGAGATGCACTCAGGGCTGTTGACAGAGAAATAGATGTTGCAGCCAGAAAGATCCTCGAATAAGAGAAACATCAAATGAGAGAGGCGAAGCTTAGAGAAGGGTCATTTTAAGTGCACTTCACTGCTGGGCCAGGATTAGCCCAGACAATATGTGTTTAACGCTTCCTTTTTCCTCTCCTTGCTTTAAAATCCCTGAGTGGTGGGACGGGAGCAGAGCCGCTAGCCCCGATCTCAGCCACTGGAGACAGACCTCCATGTTAGAGTCAGCCCGTTGCATGTTTTGAAATAATCCCTTCTCAGGCACCAGCTTAGCCAGTGAAAGGCTGCTTGGGGCAGTCTCGCAGAGCCGGACTGCGTAACTGCTGCTCTTACGGTCTCTTGATCGTGTGCTGTGCTCTGTATAGCCATATTCCAGATTTAAATCAAACGTAGCCATAATTGAAACTTGCCTTTCTCTCGAGCCTGCCACTTCCAACTAGAAGGAGCGGAAGTGCTCCTGGAGGACACAGCCTGACAGAGGGATGTTAACAGGAGGGGATTTTGGTGGGATAGGGAGTAAAGGCTTCCCAGGTATTGATCCCTGGCAGGTTGGTTTGTTGCACTAAGCCTGGATTTGGCTGGGTTGGTTTGTTTTTCACCAAGCTAATGACCAGTGAGCTTGTTAGGGAATACCTAAGGCATCCTATAATACTTGCCCTTGTGGGATCCTGTTCCCCAGGTATTCCCAGCACAGCTTTCTGCCTAAAAGCTGATTGAGTTTGAAGAAGCCTCATATTCTGGAATTACTTTACTTCTTAAGGGCTGGGCTGAGAAAGGAGCAAAAAGATTCAGCAGCTTCAGAGCAGCTGTTAATTTCCTCTTGTTTTTATTAATTAGGGGAGCTACTCACCATCTCTTTCTCTCTGGGCATTTGCTTAAACCCTGTGAAACTGCTGGAGGCAACTGAAGTCGACCCCTTCTCTTCATGCGTCCTGGGAGGCCCAACCAGAGCAGTCATCCCCCGCTGGGGGCAGTGATGGAGGCACCTTCTCTGGCTCTGCAGGCTTCCCTCTCAATCACCTCCTCCACAGCAGAAGACCCAGAGCCTCCAGCTCTGCTGACCCACAGCCTGCCCACTAGATAGAAGAGAATGGCCGTGGATGGGGACAAGTGACAATGTGCCATGCTCTGCAGGGGTGGGCTCCTCTCCACCGCCCTGCAGCTGGCTGGGAGGGCGAGAAGCAGTGGAGTGACCGGCACTGGTGCTGCTCAGGGAGCACCCGAGTTCCCTGTGACAAGGGATGGGGGAATGAAGGACCAAAAATCCCGTCTCATGCCGAGGAAGTGTTTGCAGAGGTGCTTGGGAGAGATGACAAAGGGAGGTGAATGCAGGTCCTTCTCTGCCGAGGCTTAGGAAGTTTGGGGAAGCCTCCAGCTCCTCCTGTCTGTGGGAGACTTGGGCACCCTCCCAGAGCATGCTGGTGTCTCCTGGTCACTGTCCCTGAAGCCCTGCACCCTGGCTGGCGTCTTTGCAAACCTAACAGGGCTGAAAAGCGAGGAGGACCCAGAGGGGTTCATCTGCTCCAAACCTGACCTGAAAAGAGAGAGCACAGACACTAAGCAAGAGCCAGAGGGGACTGATTTGTCTGAGGACGGCTCAGATACCATCTCCGGGAAGGTGTCTCTGTTCAGCGGTAAGAGCAGGGGACGGGAGGAGCTGTGAGAAGGGAGCGAGCCTGTCCTGCCTGGGAGATGCCTCCTGCCCCGGCCACCTCTGCTTTACCCCAGCGCAGCCCTTCCCCAGGGAGGTATCCACGCTCAGAGCGTTTTGCTCAACAGGCTCGTGGTGATCAGCGCGCCGGAGCCATTTATCAGTCCCGATGCATATTTAATGCCGAAATGGTGAGCAGAAGTGGAGCAGTGTTTGCAGGCGGGTGAGCTGGGGAGTTTTGCTGTGGCCGTTAACAGTCCTGCATTAATTATGGTAGAATAAATAATTCACAGGGCTAATAACAAAGGCTTGTTTTTAACAGTTATGGAACTCCCAGCTCGCTCCTGGAAGCGGGGGGGGGTGAGAAAGCAATGCCTGGCTCTGCTTCTGAACCAAATGGACAGCAGAGCATATGGGATCTGCTGGGGGTGCTGCACTGGCTGGTGACATTTTGGGGGATCTGTACCCCTTGCTGGCTCATGCACAACGCGGGGGGCAACGTGGCTCTCCCCAGCACCTGCCTGTGTGTGTGGAAAGCCCGGGGGGACGAGGGCAGGAGACATCGGCTTCTCCTGTGGGCCCAGGCTCTTGTTTTCTTGCTGCTCATGTTGGGGAGCAGGGCAGCAGCCAGCTTGTTCCCCAGTGCTCCCTGTGCACCCTGCTCAGGTCCTGCACTGAGCATCTCTGCCGCGATGCCTCCGGAACCCTGCTCCTGCCCTCCCCTCCTTCTCCCACCTGGTGCCAAAGATTGTCTAATTTTGCCTCTCCATTTAACCTTTGCAGTGGGAAGCATGTGGACTCGGAGCTCTGCAATGCCATCGATCCCACAGGAATCCTCCCCTGGGAGAGGCAGCTTCTGCTCAGCCCCTGCCTGGCAGCTCTGCGGTTTGTCCCACCTGGATCTCCTCTGTCTTTCCTTCAAGCCATTCATTCCTCCTTTCCTCCTCCCCATAACCTGCTCTTTTACTTCTTCAAACATTAATATGGATGTTTTCTTGTACCACTATTGTCCTTCAGCTTAAATAGCTTCCCCCCCTGCCCCAGTGTTTACCCTCCAGATGTATTTATAGAGAAAAAAATCACATCACTGCCAGTTTGCTTTACCAAAGCTGAGCAAGCTATGTTCTTCTATACCGCTTTTATACCATGTGCCCTCTGTTCACCAGCTCACTCAAGAGCCCTTCTCTGCTCCTTTTTAACCTTCTTTAATGTGGATAGCCTTCTGCCATAGCCAGCGTGTAGTGAGTGACCCTGGGCAAGTAATTTCACTTTTCCTGTCTCAGCTTCCCCACCTATACAGAGAAGAGAGTGACCCCATTCTGCGGCACGGGGTGGGTTAGGTGCTATAGGAGCATTCTCCTTCCCAGGCCTGGTCCTTTATGGGGGCTCATCTCAATACTCTGTGAATTTACATCTCAACAGAAACAAACTGAAGTGATGTGGGACACGAGTCCTGTCCCAGACCATTGCAGGTGGCCTCGGAATAGCTGAGTGGTCCAAATGAGTGTCCGGAGTAGGCTGAATGCTGGTCACTTACCTGCATGTGACCCAACACATCCTAGGTCCTGCCATAAACCTAAAACTGGGGAGAAAAGTAGTAATTAAAAAGTTTTTCAGGGAAAACAACACCAGGTGGGAACTTGTGTGATGCCACCTCTCCAATCCGTTGATGTTGAAGGGTTTTCCTGAGGGTCTAACCAGTGCCCCACAGACTCCTGTGAGTGGGATTGTAACACCTCCCCCAGACTTGCATTTCTCTCTTCTGGTGTCCCATCACACTCATAGTTTATCGAGACTTTCCTGGACTCATAGACAAGTCATTTTCTTCCTTGGCCCTTCCTAACTGATGAGCCCCTGCCAGGACAGTGCAAAGAGCTGTTCCTAACCCCATGCTCATGAGCCTGAGCCCTGCATGCTGCACTCCTCGTGCAGGGCTCCAAGCTGTCTTCTGCTGGGTGACGGGCTGTGCACCCTCCATCTGCTCCTGCTGCCTCCTGGCTTTGTACCAGCGTCAAATGTCATCAGCATGAGGTCATGAATGAAAAAATTGGTATGTGTCACAAACCCACTCTGCAGGGAGCTCTACTGGTACCTTCCCTCCAGCCTCGTTCTTTCCATTTCAGGACTCACTTTTGGCTGGTTTTGGGTTCTCCCACTCCCCATGCGTTCCTGCTTTGGTCATCATCTCCCATGGAGCACCAGTACTAAGGTTGGAGAGGTGAGACTGCTCTGTTCCCTTTGCCTTTGTCTTTCAAGACAGTTATCACATTAGCCTGGGAGGATAAACCTACTATGTGTTTTAACCCCTTTTTCTTTTGTGTCTGTGCTGTTCGTCATCCTTTTCTTCCTACTCCTGTTTTGCAGCCCCATCTGCTGAGATGGGACAAGGAACAGAGCGCACCTAAAAACAGGGGATGCATTTGCACAGATAAATGGCCACCCTTGGACTGTTCCAATCCAAGACAAGAGATGTTTCAGAGGAGACCAGGACAGCCCCAAGCACCGACTCTGTTGGCACAGGAGAATGCAGCAGATTTCACCTAGAAAGTGGCTGTTTGAACAGAGGAGCGCGACACAGCTCAGAAGTGCTTATGTCTGGAGAGCGGCTGTTTACACAGGGGAATAGCGCGCTCACCTTGCTATTAGAGCACAAAACAAATGTTTGCCCAGGTAAGTGCAGATCCCGAGCTCAGGTTTTGCATCGGGCGCGCAGCTCTGGAGCGTACACGCAGGGCGGCCCTGCCTGAGCGAGCGTTGCAGATTAAGCGTCCGGCTCTGGGCGGCTGAAGGCAAAGCAGCAGCTTGAAGACCTCTGAACGTCTCTCCGCGGGCACTGGCTGCGCGGGTGGAGCGGGGCGAAGGGCTGGCCCTGGTCGGCTGCAGTCACAACCAGAGCAGGGCTGGGGGAGGCAGGACCCAACCTCATTTCTCAAGAATTAAAAGCCATAAAGTATACGCTGGTGTAAAATTGCTTTTAATATTATTTTTCTAAGACAAATTCTCTGTCCCTCTCTTTTTCTTGTTCCAAGAGGACTTGGTGAAGAAAGCCCCTGATGGAATTCCTCTCCTCTCCATTTTAACCAAATGAATACATTTTCACACCACCAAATTCCTATCAGACTTGCCCGAGTCTTTGGAGGAAATTTTGGGGCTGGTACCTGGGATTAATCACAGTGCTCCTTGCGCACCTGTGGGAGGTGGCAGCTCCTGCCTCTTTGCATTCAGCGATGGTAAGACATGGCTGCAGATGCTCTGGTAGTTGAAGAAGATACATCCCCGGCTCCCCCGCACCGCTTGCACAGCACAGTGCGGGTACTGTGCTTGTCATGGCAGAGAGCGGCTCTGGTGGCCGAGTGCTTTTCCCACGACATGGGGAGGAGGAAAAGAGGAAGAGGCTGGAAAGTGGGGTGGCTTGTGGCTCAGGGTGGGCTGGTGGATGTGTTGTGTGGGGTAAGGGCAGGACCCGCAGCAGTGGGGATGCATCCCGGGGAGATGCTCTGCTGCTGATGGGCTCATGTCAGGAGCACTGTGAGGCAGCACGGCTGGCAGGGCGGACAGATTCCCCATTGCACTGCAGCCATTGTTTTAATTTCAGAGCAAGCATTGGTTTTTAGCCTGTTAACGGGAAAGAGAGTGGACTTGGCTGTTTTCTATCGTGGGGGGATAGCAGGAACAAAAAGTACCAAACAGCTCCATCAGAGCCGGGTGGTGTTGCAAGGCAGCCTGGCACCTCCTTGGCCCTAAATGTGGTAATTGCTGTGGTCCTTAGGGGGGAGCTGCACCTTCCAGGAGCTGAAAGCCCCCCTCCACTCTGCCAGAAGCCCCTCTCCTTCAGGCAGTGCCTGGGAGCTGTGTGGGCCTTTGTGGGCAGTGGGGGGGGTCACACAAAGGGTTGGGTGTTTCTGCCCCAGCCAGCCAGGTGAGTTTGCGTAGGCTTGTGTTGCCGCAAACATCGGTTACTGTGGGGATCGGGGGGAGCCGATTGCCAAAACGGCTGTGATGAGGGCTGCTGTTGTGGTTTCTGTGCTGGAGCTCGTGGGCTGGAGAGGAGGAGGCAAACCAAAATATTTATACCATAAAATGTGCACTTTTTTTCAGCTGAAGCTTGGGCAGCATCCCAGCCCCTCCATATGGGCTTGTAGACATTGCTTACCTGATTTTCCTCTCTCAGAGCCAGCACGATGCGGCTGCTTGATTGCCGAGGGGGAGGCGGGCAGCTCCCACGGCCGGACTCTGGGGACGCGGGGGCTGCAGTGGCTGTGGCTACTCTTCCCCTGTCCCCTTGTGCCCTGATGTCCCCGGCTGGGGCTTCCTTCCTTGCTGTCGGTGCTGGCCTGCGGGAGATGGCAGTGGCCCATCTTATGTAGACCCCAGGCTTGGGGGGAGCCTCCTGGATTTGCCCCGTTTTTGCTGAGCTCACGTTCCCCAAGTCCTTGCCATGACAGCTCTACCCACCAGGGACGTCTGCCCATCCCGCGAGCTTCCCAAGCTGTGCAAGGACCTCAGGGGTGGGACGGAGGGGAGGGCACACGCGGGGCGCAGGCAGAGCGGTGTGAGTGCACCCCAGTGTGGGCTCCGCTCAGCGGCACCCGTGTGATGCAGAGACAGGTGAGTGGCTCGGGGAGGGGGCAGAGGTTTTGTACACCTTGTGCTGGCAAGGAAAGGACCTGCCCAGGATCTGGCCCTCTCCAGCCCTGGGAAGGTGCCGCAGGGCTGTGTCCTCTTTCCCATGGCTGGGACGAGGGGCACTGCAGCCGCCGGGCTGGAAATGCAACGTCGTTAATCAAGGTTGTGGGAGCAAGGATGTGCGGGGCTGCTGGTGTGTGCCACTGGATGGGACCGGCGTGATGTCCTCAGTAGCTGAGTCTTTTGAGCCTTTGAACTGAGTCTTTTGGTGCATCCTGCAGTTGGGCTGCAGCAGCCTGGTGGCGTTCTGACCCTCCTTGGTCTTTGGGAGAGATGCTGAGCCTCTCCGCAGTGACTCCTGTGTTATTTAACCTCCCTCCCTTTGCGGCTGGCTGAGAGCTGGCCCTCTCTGGCTGCGGTGGCCGGCGCTCAGCCCTAACCAGCTCTGAAAGTGCGGGCAGGAGCGCGAGCCCCTTCCCACGGGGTGGCAGCTAGTGTGGGGGGGCTCATTTTGCGATTATGCTGCGGAACAGCAGTGATAAATCTTCCAACCTGTCCATCGGAGACGGCCCTTCTCATCCTCCCTCTGACAAGATTTAAGATGGTCACGGATAACTGGCTTTCATTATCGCTGTGCTCATAAATCCTTCCGTTAGCCTCTTTCGGGCGGGCTCCTGCCATCATCCACACAGTGGCCGCTCTCCGTCTCCAGCAATGGGTACCCTCCCCCAGCTCCCCTCATCCCACCGTCCCTGCCCATCCCCGCTGCCCCCCACTTCCATGTCTCGTTGTGCACTTGGTATCTCGTCCCTCCCACCCATTTCTCCTGCAACAGGGCCGAACTCTCTGCAGGTGCAAGAGCACTGGCTGGGCAATTTTCCCTGTTGCTGTTCATGTGGTTTCCCATTGCTCCTCCACCCTTGCATCTAATGTCAGACGCCAGTGGATTCCCCTCTCCCAGGCGCCGTCTCACAGCTCCCTGTTCAGCCAGGCAGGGCATGATTCGGCCCTTCATCACGCCTTGAGGTTTTGAATGACATCTGTTACTTTCTTCCAATTCCCAACTCATTTTTGACATGTTTTTGGCTCTGGCTGCCCAGTAGTATTGATTAGATTTTTATTTTTTTTTAAGGAGCGAGTGTTCTTCCTGTATTTAGTTATCATGCAAGACGCGTTTCTGTGCTACAAGAGCTATACGATTAAAACAAACTGAGAAAGAAAGAAAGAAAAAAGGCCTCCACATAAAACCAGACCTTATGTCCTACTCCTCTAACTGCCTGTGAGTAGAGATGGCAAATAAAAACTCTTCAAGGCTTCTTATTTCATTTTTAAGAGCAGTGCTTTTTGCAGACCTCTGGCCCCAAACACAGGCTGATAAAGGTTTCTTTTGGGTATATAGAGAAGATCATACCAGTTTCCTCATCCCTTGAGAGCATGGTAACCCCACTGCTTTCTTTTTTCTAGGAAGGGGAGCAGTATGGACCAGCGATGGGAGTTTTACTGCCACAGGGACTGGCTGTGTGCAAAGCATATTACAGGTTTGTGTAGGGGGAGACTCTGATTTCGGTTTCTAGACGTTGGGATTTAAAGGTGGTAGTAAAACCCCTGCAGCCCCTCCAAGAGCCAGTTCTGGCAAGGCTGAGGCATCTCAGCTGCCGCTTGACCTTGTAGCAGGATGGGAGAGTGCACAGGGTGGGCTTTCCTCTCGGGACACAGAGGAGAGCACATGCACTGGTGGGACCCCTCACCTACGATACATTTGTGGTGAAGCAAAGCTTGTCCCCCCAAAGCACCTGGGTCACCATTTTGCAGCCTGTTTTAATGGTTAGCTCTGGTGATGGGATGGGGATGCACGGGGCTGCCTGGCCGTGGGCTCACAGCTGACCCTGCGGGTGCTCCTCCATCCAAGGGGCTGCTGGATTTAAAAGAGGGGGTGAAGGAGGCACTGAAGGGGTCAAAATGAAAGACAGCACAGCAGAAAAGACAGAAAACACCCGAAAACACTTTATGAATGGCAGCCAGGAGTTAATTAGCACTGACTGCTAGGTATGGACCATAACAGGACCCCAGAGCTCAGGGGTCACTGGGGGAGGAGATGAGGTGAAACAACCATGAATCAAGGAGAATGGTTTTGAAGAGGGACCAGTGGGGGAAATGCAGAGAGCCACAGCCATTGCTTTGGAATGCTGCTCTGGGAGCATCCCCAGCCCTGGCAGAAAGTGTGGGGCCACCGATGCCCGAAATGCCACTGAGGATGGGAGCCAGTGGAGGGAAAAGCTACTGAGCACCAGATTTGGTACATCCAGGTGAGAAAATCCCAGGAGCTGTTGTGGGACAGACCCCCCTCCCTGGCCTTGATGGGGAACACAGAGTCTCATCCACTCGTCTCACAGCAACTCCTGCCAAAATATTTGCATTTGGGGTACAGAGACCTGCCAGCCAAATTTGGGTTGGCCTGAAGAGCTCTCTGTAGTGGCCAAACAGCCACAGGAGATGGAGCCGGGCTTGTTCACCATCTGTCTAAGCTAGTGGCAGGGCTGTGACAGCGGCTCCGAGGGGAGCCTTGTCTTGTGCCTGCGCCGGGGCAGAGCCCCCGGGTGTGGGTGTCCCCCCTGGCCAGCTGTGCCAGACCAGGAGGCAGCAGGGAAGCCCTGTCCCACCACCAGCAGCACAGGTAGAGGCAACTGTGTCTGGCACTGCTGCTCTCCCTGTCCATCGCCAGCTGAGCAGGGGGCTGGTTGGGATGCCAGGCTGAAAATGGAGAGGAGTCCTGCATTCCGTGGGTGCCAGTTTGGAAGGAAAGCAGAGATCCTGGGCCAGTTTTCCAGTCCATTTGGTTCCTCTGTGGCTTGATGGGGACATTAAATGGCAGGCATTATGTGCCAAGCTTGGGCATCACATTCCTGTGTGGAGAGGCCGACGATGAGCAGTACTTGGGCATGGACACGGCGATAATCGTTAGCAGAGCTGACTGTAGTTGTAGAGAGGAGTCTATCTGCAGGGAGAAACAGAGCCAGTGTCCACCACAGGAGCTCGCGGTCCGGTTCCTCCCCAGTGCTGGCCCAGACTTTCTGAGCTCAAGACAGAGGATTGGATTTGTGGACTGCAGCACTCAGGTGAGAAAATGCTTCTGCAAATGGACTCTGCCTTGCTGAGCTACAGGTGGGCCGTGGCCTTGGGCTGTGCATCCCCGGGATGATGGTGAGTAACCCAGGGACAGCAGAGCACATCTCTGGTCTGCCCCAATCCAGCCCCAGGCTCTCTCCGCTCCCAGCAAATGAGCTTTAAACAAAGTATGTTTTCCCCCTGTACTTGCCTGCTCATCGACTAGATTTCCAATAAGATCACTGCGGGTCTTAAGCAAAGTTTCCGAAGTTAATCCCCCTGAACATAATCATCAGAGAAAGCCTTGTTTTTGCAAGGCTGTGCCTTACGCTTGTTAGGATGTGAGCGGCAGCAGCTGTCACTGAATAATCGTTCTCATTAACTCGTCTTTGTACCTTTCTTTTGCCTGATGAAACCCTCTCTCCAAAACACAGCCTTGAGGGCTGCTCAAAAACAAAGCAGACAAACAAAATGAGCTAACAAAGCGGACAAGGAGACACAGCACCGGGGAGGCTAGAAACTCTTCCACCTCCTCCTCCCATAAGGAAAATTTAGAGGGAGAACGTGCCCCGATTCCTGGTCCCCGCTGGGCCCGAGAGGACAGAGAGCCAAGTGCACAAGATCCTGGGGTATGGCTGAGGTCACCATCTCTCCCATCTGTTCATCCCTCCACCTGCTGCCAGTGACTCCAGCAGAGACCCCGTTACCACTGCCCCTAGGCTGGCCTGCTTCCATCCCTGGGTGGAAAAACTGCCCACATCACCTGGGGCTGGTTTTTTAAGAAAATTCTTGTAAATTGAATGTGAGCTTAATTTTCAGAATATGCTATTTTGTGATACTTCTTGCAATCCCAGAACCCGAAGCCACTGGAAGGGCTCTCTTAGACTCTGGTCCCAGCTGTGGGTCAGCAGGTCAGGGTTGTAGTCCTGGCTCTGCTACTGGTTTCAGTGGCATAAATGATGTGGGATCCCAATGCCCACCGACTCCTTCTGCAAACTAGAGAGACCAGTTGCTTGGCCGCGCTTAGAGATGCCACCAAGTGATCAACCATAAGAAAATAACTTTAGGTCAAGTGTTTCAAGCTCAGACCTCAAAGTTAGCTCCTGAATCCAGGTTTTAGTATACTCAGTGTGGCACCGGATCTGTCAGGCATCTGGATCTCTCACAGACCTGCTGGGACCTCTCCCTGCCTCTGTGTCTCCACTTCCACACAGCCCTTCTTTGCCTTCTGCTGTCCCCAAGACTCAGCCTCCTCCCAGCCTGCTCTGACCTCCTCCAGCTCCAGCATTCAAAGGAGGGAATTGCATGTCATCTACTGCCATCTCTGCAAACAGTGAAATACTCAAAAAAGCAGATGCAGAGGGAGACGAGGGGCAGGAAGGAGTAGTACTTCCTCTGAGGAAGGTTCCAGGGGCCATGAGCAGAGAAGACAACAGACACCAGGGCCCCAGGCAGGACAGGGAAGGTGGGACAGTGGGCTGTATTTCTGGCTGTGAGCCAGGAATGCAACGCTCAAGGTTGAAGGACATGTGGTCATATGAGAGTGATGGAGAGAGCAAAGGGACCTGGGTGCTAGAGGGATCCCCGTAAGATCTGTGGGAATGGTGCTGTGACAGAAGTTGTGAGGTGTCTGGGTTGTTTTGTGGTGTAGCCAGAAGGACCCTCTCCTGTCCCCACACTGCAATTTGTTCCTAGGCGTTTATATGACTCTGGGGACTTTCCTGCTCTGCCAGTCCTCAGCCTTTCAGAGAAGCAGGATCGCTGGGAGCCCATCGCGAGATGAAGAGCTATCTGCCTCCTACTGCTCTTCTTGCTGCATATCTCTGGGACACTGAGCAGTTCTGACTCCTATTTGACCAATGGTCTCCTGCTGACAAGGACCATACGGCCAGGGAGGGTGCAGAGGGAGAAGCGATAGATTATTCTTAATTGACTAGAACAGACGAAGCTGACCTTCAGAGAACAGAGCCATGAATCTTCAGACAATGGAGTGAGTGCCATGTGGATTTACTGTCCTCTAGCTTTAAAGGCCTGACCTCCACCACCCCTCTCCTGCTCTTGCAAGAGAAGAAGGACTAGGAGGATCTGCTGGGCAAAGCCCTGATTTACAGGTGTCTCCCAGCTACAAGTCATGAGCACACATGAGCTTTCAGGCATGTTTCTCCTGCAAGCTGCTCACAGCTCAAGTACCAGAGGGAGAGCAGACAGACAGATAGACATGGAACAGCAACAGATGGAGGGACAGAGTCTTCACCAAGGTTTTCTCTAGCCTTCTCTGGAGAAAGAAAATCTCTCTAAGACCAGGAACCTCATTAAAGAGCTCTAGAGGAACCTATTATTTCTCTGTTGGTGATGGTGCCTGTTCAGCTTGGGGGAAGGCAATACACCTTCCAAAAAGGAGTGAGAAGTTGAACAAGAAGATTTGTTAAGCCCTGCGTTGTTGAAGGGAAACTATTCTACAGACCTTGCAGTGCTCCATCACTGAGGCAGCAGGGACCACTTGGGCTGGAGGTAAGTGCCGCCTCCAGAGTGACCTGAAGGATCCCAAATCTCTTGCTGTCTTTGAAACAGGGTACTGTGCTCCTGCCAGGACAGAGGGAGATGGTACAGCATCTGCCTTTCCCTCTGCTTGATCAAACCTCATCCTTGGCAAAACTGCAAGTGGTGGGTATGGCTGCCTGTTGTTGTGCCTCCAGGGCTCGTGCTGTACAAAGAAGGATGAGAAGCCGAATGTGATGGTAGGGTCTTTCTGTGTGGTTTCCACTTCTGCCATGCCAGTAGTCACCAAGCATGCGCTGCTGATGTGGGAGGGTTCTTACCAGATGCTTGGTCACTGAATCAGCAAGGCTGTGTTGATGTGTACCAACTGCAGCCTGGCCCCTCCTGCAGAGTCTTGGTTGTGCTCAGTACCAGCTAAGAATGAAGAGAAGAATATACAAGTAGAAAGGGGGGGGGGGGGGGGGGGGGAGGTGGGGAAGTTTTGCTGCTGAGAGCAGCTCTGTGAATATCAGCCAGTTTCTTTGTGGGCAAAGCCAGAAGCACAGCCAGGGCTTGTTTGACTAGCTCAGCTTTTCCAGAGAAGAGCCGGCATGTTTGTATCTCTTAGGACCTGGGAAAGGCATGTCTGGGCGCCCAGCATCTCACAGGGGCTGCCAGGGCCAGGAAAGCAAGTAGGAAGAGGGGACAGCATCAACAGGGGACCAACCAGTATCTTAGCTGCAGCCTGAGCATGATAGTCTCTGTGGGAGCTGTGTGTGTGTTTGGTTTCCTCGCTCCTGTACTTCGGAGTCTTGGCGTTCATCTCCCCTCTCTGCTCTTCCTTGGGGCAGGAACGGATCCCACGGAATAAGGGAGAGAAACTCTTGCCTTGCTGCTTGGTGTCAGTGCACTGACAAAGCACACCTCCTGCGGGAAGAAGGCAGGGTTTCCAGAGGGCGGCACTGCTGGCTTTGCTAGTAGGCAAGACAAGCTTCTGCCTGGCAGCTCCATCCTTTGCCGTCTGCAGAATGTCAGGGAGGGAGAGGAGATGGGGAGTGACAGGTCGACCCTTTGAGTGGCGAGTATCACGGCACACAGAAGGCACCAGGAGAGAGCCAAGGAAACCTTGGGGTCATAGGCAGTGCTGAAGGGTCTCCTCATGGCAGGAGATCCCCTCCCAACTCTCTCTCACTTTGGACTGCTTCTATAAGGTGCCTCAAGACACATGTGGAAGTGTTAGGGGATGATTTTAATGGCCACTGAAGCTGTGTTTCAACTGATGTGACCAGATGTCCCCTGTGGACTGCCTGCTCACTCCCACGTTTCCAGGGAACCCATGACACCTGCAGCTCAGCGCTGTCTAAAGCTACCCCCATTTGCAAGCTGCACAGCCCCTTTTCCACTGTCTTTGCTACAGCAGGCTCGTTGCTGGGCTGCCCTCCTGCCCTCACAACTACCTTCCTGAGCAGATCCTCCTCCCTCCCTCAGTATCCACCACCGCCTTTCCCATCCTGAGCTGTGATGATGTGATCCCGCAGATGTGGGACCGCGGCTCCCGCTGCCGGTACTCAGCCTCGGGGAGCAGCACCTCTCCCTTACTGAGCAAAGGAGTTCATCCGAATGATGGGTGTCTCTGAAGCATTTGATCATGTGAACACAGGGATGTCTCTGAGTGTCATTTCCCTCAGTGGGGCAAGGTGGGCTTTGATCATAACTAATTTGGCTACGCGATCATACCGAGTGTGTACAGGCTGAGGCTGTGCATCAAAGAGGCTAATTAAAAGCCAGAGCCTTTGATGCAGGGTGGTGGGACACAGCGTGGTGGGACAGAGTGTGACTCCCGCTGGCACTGGGGATCAGCATGCTCCGAGGGGCTGCTGCCTTCCAGGCTGCCTGCGGTCCTGGCTGGGTTGGAATGGTGCCGGGGGGGTGCTCAGGAGAAGCAACACTGGCGAGGGCTGGGCCAGGAAGAGCAAAGCAGCGCAGTGCCTTGAGGTAGCACATAATCCGTGCACTTGCCTAGCTGACGGGATGCAAAGGTGCCTTTGGGTACTGTCATGCTGATTCCTTTTTGCTCTGCATCCTCTCTAGAAAAAAAAGCCAAAACTCTGCTGTGGACCTGGAGCAGCTCGGCTGAATGAATCCATCTAACAGCAGCTTCTATCCTGTGGCTTCTTCATAGAGTTCAGGTTGGTACCATCAAGACACGAGGGCAGGAAACATCCCCTCCTAAAGTAGGAGGATCTACATACAGTTGATCTGGAAAATTATTCCTTTGCACTGACAATCAGTATGGCCTGGATCACCTTTAGATGCAAAGGGAGACATGGTTACTGCCTTGTCTAGGGTCACCTGTGTGTAGGCACCTGACGTTAGGGCTGATGAATCCTACCTCCCGTGTTTGCTCTGCAGTGGAAGAGCAGTCTCTGCGGCAGATGTGGGTGCAGGGGCCATACCCACAGCTGCCACTTCGTGGTTGTGTACTGTGAAAACCCATTCTGTGGTCACAGACGTGCTGACCAGAGCTCAGGTTGCAAAGCAGGTGGGAGAGGTCTTGAGGAGGCAACCAGACACTCTGAGCTGGTAGAGCAGAGGGAACAACAGGCGCTTTGGAGTAAGACAACAGCTCTTCACGGCTGCAGCCTTAGCTGGGTCACCAGTGCAGTCTGGGGTCTCTGGGGAAGCTGCCCTAGGACAGGACCCTCCTTCCCTAGCCGTGTTTTGATGTAAGTGGTTCCAGCTGCTGGGAAATTGCGTGTTCTCTCCCAAGAAAGAGCCCTAAGAACTTTTTCCTTGGTCCTAAATAGAAATAGAGGCAAAATTTACAGGGTTCAATCTCTTGCACTACATTAGGGTGGTGTAAAGGGGAAGGAGAAGTGTAGCTGTTACAGCATCACACAGCCTTTCCCTGGCTGGATGACATGCTCGCTGTGTTATCAAACATCTGGCGTTACAGCTGGCATAGAAGGCACGTTGTCTAGCAGCGCAGAGATAGCAAATTTGCAGAAAGGTGAGTGGAGGGATCAGCCCTGTGAGGGATGAACCCTGAATCCGGGGGTTCCAGCTCCATCCAGACATAGGCACCAGAGCTGCTGGGACTGGCTGTATGGGTACCTTTCCGTCATACTTTTGTAATCTTTATATTCTGATCCTGCAATACCTGGTGCTCAGGCAGAGCTGCAGTGGTCAGTGGGGTGCTGCAGAGGCTTCTGGCACCGGGACACAGGGTCCGGGCTCAGGCACTAACTGGCTCTTTCCTCCTGCTGTCACATCTCTCTCAGGTCCTGCTTATGCTGCCAGGCACAGCTCTGCCTTTGCTAACTGATTTAATGCCGCCGTACCCAGGGCTCATGCAAAGCATGGCTCTGGGGAAAAAAAAGCATCTGTAAATCACTTCAGTGGTGTTGGATTCCCAGGGTGGGCAGCTCCAAGGACTGCGGCAGAGGGAGGGCAGGCTTGGACCCGGCTGATGGAGCTGCTCTGCGGCAGACAGGTGGACAGCAGCTCTGTGGTGGTTTGCTCTTTATGAGTGTCTTGGGGATCTGACACAGCCACCAACGCTCAGCTACAACCCACAAGCAGGACTAGCAAAGGTTGTCTTCTCCAAAGGCACTGGAGAAATGCTGGGGTGGTTGGGAGCACGGCGAGGATGGTTGGGAACTGAGAGTGGCAGCTGCTGAGGGCTCTCCCAGGGAGTGGAGTGATGAGACCCATCTGAGAAATCTGAACCCTGCTGCTCTGTTCGGAGATCATTCCAGATCTGGCTGATCCTCAATGCCAGGCTGCATCTTCCTTGGCAGCAGGCTTTTGAAATCCAGCTCTGTGTCACGGGGACCCCTTTCCCATTATCCCCACTGTGTTGCACACTGAATTGTGCGCAGAGGATGATCACAAGGGCCAAGCCCCTTTGTGAGAAGGAAGAGTGTCTTCAAAAGGGATGCCCAAGAGAAACAAGTCTTGGATCCTTCTGCAATTTACTCCTTTTCCAGCAGTTCCAGCAGTGGCTGCTGCTTACGTATTTTTTCCCAGGCTTTCCACAGGTTTATACAAATTTTATGTTATAAATATGAATTAAATTGGGGACTTCTGGGTTAAATCCTCCAAGTGGTTGTTATTTTACTTCTTCCATTTGGGATTTCTGGAAGAATGCAGTCTCTAGCACACATTTAAATGACAAGAAAGTGCAGGAAACATTCAAATCTTTTCTACGTCTATTTCGTTAACCTCTTTGCTTTCTGAAGGACCAGCAGCCTCATAAGAGAGCAGATTTTCACAGTGCAGGGTACTGTTGTCATGATTGTCAGGAAGTCCCACCAGAATTCAGAGACTGTCTGCTTCTACTTTTCATGTCCTAAGTATTCTTTTTTTTATTATTATAATTATTGGTGGGCCTAGCCACCTTTTCATTAATTTCTTCCACTTTCAACTGACACTTCCCATTGAAGAAACATCCTCTTCCTCTTGATTTCTGACCCCCTAACAGACCCCGTTGCACATCCACTAACCTCTGAATAGTCCCTCAGAGTTTTTGCTCTGTGGTTTCCTTTGCCTAGTCACTGGTGGGCGCATTTATCCCTTATTTCTATCCCATTCTTCCCTGCCCAAGCCCATCAGTCTTGCCCCACTTGAGGTTTACCCTCATCGTTAGTGCTGCTATGTTTATGGTTATATCTGCTCATACAGTGACGGTGGTGGGGTTTTTTTCCTCCCCAATCTTGCTAAGCAGCAGATGTGATCTCATGTAAGTGCAATCCTCTTGCAAGCAAATAAGGTATTGTTACTCTCATTCCTGTTATGCTTTTTGCCTGTTATCTTGGTGCCATACAAACTTGTAAGTCAGGCTTCCCTGAAGAGTTTCCCTACTAAGCAAGCACGGCAAAGGAAGGCTAGGAAGGAGGATGCAGCATGCCTAAGTGAGGATTTTATATTTTGGGGGCGGTGGAAGTTCACTGAAGACGATGAAAGATTAGGAGTAATGCTGCATTTTCAATCATCTGCCATCTTTTTCAGAACATACATATAAAATAACAAACTCACAGCAGTCTTAGCTGGAACGATTGGTCTTGGAAGCAGTTATTAATTCTTAATCACCTGCATCATGTAATAAGTCTCACGACTGCTTGCATTATTCGAGGCGGATGAGAGAGCAGGCAGCGAGACAGCATGAGAAGCATGCCCCCAACAACAGATACCGAGAGCTGCTTTGCCCTGCTGAATTTGGGAGGATAAAGCTTCACAGCAGAGTTAAAAGGGAAATCCTGATACGGAAATACTGATAAACCAAGCTATTCTGGGAGCAGCAGAATGCGTGCAGCCCAGTGACTCCGGGGCTCCTCATGCCGTGGGACTTCTCCGGGGTCTGCAAGGGGGATTATGCTGAGGCTCTGAGATTGTTCTGCGGTGGGAAAGTGCAAAGTCGGGTCTCTCCTCCTCCTGCCCACCGCTCTTTGTTCATCACACGCGTGGGACGGCTCTCTGCTGCCGCCTCTCCCAGGGGTTCACCCACACACAGCTTGGCACATACTCTCCGAGACAGACGAGAGGATGGAGGAGTAGAGGGAGGTAACAGGAGGGGAGTGGGAGAAGTTTTCCACTTTGGAAAATTGTTTTAAAGCTAAAAAATGGAAAACTAAAATCCCCCACTGGGGAAACCCCTTGGACGATATCGGGAAACGAGGCTGAGTAGTTTCTTTGGATCCTGTGGAATTTAACACAGATTTGTCATCTAGCTGTCAAACCCACTAGAAATGTCTCACTCTCTATTAATAGTTTCATAGATTTTAGAGATTTTCCAGCTCAAAAGACCATTCTGTTCAACTCTTCTTGCATAAAATGGGCTATTCCTGTATCAAGCCCATCCACCCTGGCCAAACAGAAGCTTATCTTTCCAAAGGATCTCCGCTGAGATTTAAACACTTCCAGGCACAGAGAATCCATCACGTACTTGGTGAATTCTTGCAGAGGCTAATTGCTCTCACAATTAACCGTGTCTTTCTGCACATATCAAGCCTTCCAGCTGCCGCCTTTGATCCTGCAGGCAGGGATTCAGCTAGGTTAAAGAGCTCTTAATCACGAGGTTCCCCGTCTAGGGACTTGTTCACTTCAGCAGCTTTTAGTCCGTGGGCTGCTAACCCGTGGGACCTTTCTCAAAGGGTTGTGACAAGGAACCTGGGAGCAGCTGGTGTGTCAGGAAGCTACACGGGTCACCACCAGAAAAACATCAGAGGTCCACAAAAGGGAAAGAGCCGAAACCGTTTGTGTGTGGGTCTTTGGAGAAAAAGAAATGCAGTGTCTGCACCCACGTGTGGGAAGGTGTGGGAGCAGTGGGGAGCTGCTGCTGGAGCTGGTGGAGGTGGCACAGCGCCGAAGCGCTCCTCCTTGCTGTTTTCCAGGAATCAACTGCTGAGAGTTGTGTCAAACCTCATAATTAAGAGCTGGTAAAACCTTTCCCTTGCTGCCATGGCTTCTCCATGTGGCTTGTTACTGCTGCATCCCAAGAATCTGATTTAGAAGTGTTATTGGGACTGGGACATTTTTATGAGGTGCTGCTTTCACACCCCACTGCTTGGGAAGGCAAGCTGCCTTAATTAAAGACCTGGAGGGACACAGCTACAGCTACTGGGCTAACCAGGGATACCTCTGCAGCAGCCATGACCTGGCTCCCAAAGTGGGATGAATGCTGGTCCAGGACCCCCTTGGGCACCCAGCCCTGGGACCCCTGAGGGGTCCAAGGACAAGGCTGGTGCCTGTGAAGGGGAAGAAGGACACATTTGTAGCGCAGGATTATTCTTCAGGGCTCGTCTTCTCAAAGCTCCTGGAGCGCCGCGCTGGTTCTGCCTGGGGATAATCCATCATGAGATAAGTCTCTCTTCTGCACTGGGCTGTATTGCACAATGATTGTCCTTGGAGCCTAAGTAGTTTGGAGGTATGACTCCAGCAAAAATGAGACACAACAGTAAATGAATACAGCTATGGGCTGGAGCGAAGCTGCTCAGAGTTTTGGTTTGATGTAGCAGCTACATTTTCTCCAAATTAAAACATATTCCACTATCTGCCACACCTCTATCTGTTCTGCCAGTTGAATGCTTTGATTCATAAAAATCTGCACATGGCCTGTACTTAATAAATGATAAAAAAATCCTGTGTTAATTTAGTTAAATTTCTCGAGACAAGCAGCCCAGATAGACATGTTCAATGCACAGATGATGCCAGAAATTTGTATTTTTCAAAAAGAGCAGCAAATCTAATCTGTCCTTTCTGATGGAGAACTTCTTGAATTGCACGATCTCCAAATGCTTTTTAGTCATTAACCCTAATTATTGGAGCTAGTTACATACAAATTTACATTTGCAACTGGGAGAGCAGGAAATCTAGATATTTAAACAAGTATGTAGATCTATCAATTTTATTAACCCTTCTTCTCCCCACAGAAAGTGGAGTGATCTGAATGGAAGAAAATCCAAGAGGCCTCGCATGTGTGATGTACCCGGGTTTCTAACTGCCACGCAAGTATGAGCTGTGAAGCTTGGTTTCAGTAATGAAGCAGCACCTTTTAGTTTATTAAGAGTAGGTTAGAGGTGATGTGATAATGGCCTGGAAGCACCTACATCCAGGGGGAGCTTCTGGGAGGCTCTTTAATCTCTCAGACAAGAGCATCGTGTGACTGGAGAGGTAGCCAGAAAAAACATTAAAGGTACGGCACGCAACGTGAGTTTAATTATCTAGAGGAACAGTTCTCCAAGGGTGATGTGTGCTGCTTTCAACCAGACTTATTTCGGAAAAGTGACACAGAACTGCTGGTAGGGTCCTGCGGGGAGCCCCAGGCAGCAGCTCCCACTGCCTGCCCCAGTGAGCCGTCCGGGCAGAGAGAGCACGGTTGTCTGGGAGCTCATCTCAATTCCCAGGCTTCCAGGTGGGACTGGCATGTTGTATATTTGTTCCAGGGTTTTGGTCAATTGCTTTCTTTTCAGCTTACTCGTTGATGCGTGGTTCACAACAGTTCCTGGGAATTTATGATAGCCTGGGAAGAGCTGGTGAGTCAGGAGGCAGGCAGTCATTAATTCCCAGTAATGCCTTGGACTGAGTTCATTACTGTTATCAGAAGATGAAATGATGTGAAAAGTAGATTTATTTATTTTTCTGAGGCTGATGCAGTTTGCTTTTGGAAGACACTGTGCTCTGGGGAAAAGCAGTGCCAGTGCATTGGCAAGCGAGGAGCCTGAATCCTCTTGCAGCAGTTTGTTCAACGCAGAACTGTTTGCTGTGTGTTTGAAGCAAGAGGTTGTATCAAGGTCACTCCACTGAGATTCAGCTTTGCAGTCTCTGTGAAAGGAGAGCTCTCAATGTCCTCGTAGATCTTTTTTTACTCCCCTCCGCACGTAAAAGGCAGGTCTCGCAAGCTCTTGCAGAAAGAATAAAAGGTTTGCAGAATGGGACTCTTACAAAGTGTCCTGCTATAAAGGACTGCTCTGAATCAGAAACTGCATCTGTTCCAGAAACTATCTCTGTCTTCCTCACGCCCTCCCTCCGGGTTCAATCCTTGCCTCCGCTTCATTGCCAGGAGGGCAGTTTGGTGGTTGCAGAGACGATTCAGGGCTGCTCTTCCCATACCAGACCCTGCAGGGTGCTGAGGAGGAGATGGGGAGGTACCCATTTGAAAAGCATTTAGCAGATTACCATAAAATTAATCTGGCAGTTGCCATAAAACCTTCAGGAGCCGTCCTCACAGAGTGTTTCCCTTCACTTTTTTAATGTTGCATGGAGGATGCACGGATGCTGAGACCAGCAGCGATTCCCACTGCTCGCCCAACCCATGCAGGAACGGCAACACCATTTAATTCCTCTGCTCCGTGTGCTGTCACACTGGGCTTGGGAAGCGAATCTTGAATTTCGTTCCTTTCCAGCAACCTAATGCAGGCGGAGTGTGTCATGGTCACCCTCCCGCTCCCAGTGAGTGCTCTGTCGATGCCACAGGGAGGGAAGCAGCCTGGGATGGACTGAGCCCCGGGAGCGCAGCCCCTCCTCGTGCCAGGGAGGGCAGTGGGGCCGTTCTTGTGCTGACAGGGGACGTGGATTAATTCAAACGCTGCCAGCAGTGAAGGAGAGAGAAAAGCACCCATCCAGGCTGGAGGCTGAGCAAATAGAGACACTGATTGCTGGAAAGTTTTACAAGGATAATAAAAAACATCATAATAAATGGCCATGAATATTTCATGGCGGGTGTAGTGCTGATATGATGTATCATAGAGGAGTGATGGGGTTTTTAAACATTTGGATGCAAATGGGGAATGTGTTCTATATTTTGCAGGTTTCTCCCCAGACACGCTATGTTTTCTAAAAATCAGATTGACTGGGAGCTTTTGATATGAGAAACAACTTCAGGGTTCTCGTTAGAGCGGGGGGGGAAAAAAAAGCACAGGCAGTATCATAGGATTGTCGGTGCTAAAGATGAAAAAATCCCACGCAGATCAAGTAGCCCATTTCCCTAAACGTCGGGGAAAGGTAGGTAGGAGTTACCAAAGGGAAATCATGTTCTGTGCTGTACTTGGAGCTGGGAGCTGAGTTCTCTACCCGATAACAGCAGCCCCTCTGTGCTGGGGGCTCTGAAACATTGGGTGGCTGCGGCACAACGCAGCCACTGGTACCCAGGAGAGGAGATGAAAGCTAGAGGCCAAGTCCTCCTTCCTCGCTCACTGCTCGGTGGCAGATGTTTGAGCTTGCTTGGGATCAGCCTGGGGCAGGCAGCAAAAGAATCCCCTTTCTGCAGGGGACCAGAGTTTTTGAGGTTCTGGTTTTTTGAGTTTCACCCAAGCTTGCATACTAGGTGTGCTGTGGTGGAGCCCTTTGGTCAAAGGCGTCAGCTGGGAAGATGCCTGGCATGATGCCTCCATCTGGACAGGTTCCTCTGCAGGGGCACTCGGTTGCCCTCCTCCTTACTGTGCCAAGGGCACTGGGCACCGGCACGACGCAGACCCGCTCTGCCCCAAGCCCCGCAGGAGTCGGCCCCGTGCTTTGCCACGCAGCCAGAGGAAACTGGATTTCTTGGGTGTTTGTTTCCTGCTCTCTACTGGCATATGCTTCTGCACGAGCACTAGCATATTTCACGGCACAAGCCTGCGAATATATAGTCCCCTGATAGCTGAACATCTATATGCCATGGCACACAGGACCGCAGGCACAGATGAGCACGGGCAAGCGCTTACAGCTGCCAAGGCGGAGTACCAGTCTGTGCCTGGATCAGACAGCAATGGGAGGACTGAGAGCCCCTCCGTTTCCTTCCCACAGCTCTCTCTCAGCCTTTGCCGATACCTACTGCGCTAACACTGGCCCACTCCTCTTCACAAGCGCCTTTCACATACTTGTCCTGTCTCCTTTTCTTTTAATAAATTCTATCAGGTTTCCAGACATCTGTCAACATGCAATGTGTGTTGTGTATTCACAGGTTTGGATGTTGCAGGAACAGTTTCTAACAAGCCACCTGCCTGCTATCCCTCCCCTCCCTACGCTGTCGCGTTTGGCAGAGGTGGCAAAGGCAGGGTTTGGAACGGGAGACGGGGCAGGAGGAAAGCAGCCCTCGCAGGTGCCTGGCTGGGCAGAGGAACAGGTATGAAGTGGAATGAGCTGAAGGAGACAGCCTGCAGGCGTGTGCTCTGCTTCATCAGCCGTGGGATAAACTTGGCTATTTTCACCCACTGCTGCTTCTCACTCTGCTTCTGTTTTCCCATTTCTAAGGTGAGGAGCACTCTGATCCCCCTGCGTGAAGCATTGGTGAGGAGAAGCTGCAGATATGCACCTCATAACAGTAAGAACCAATAAATTACCAGCCACTGCCACTTCCACTTCCAAAGCCTGCTTTGCCTCCCAGCATGGGCTGGGGAGCATCCCTTCTGCATCCCTTCTGGCACCCAGCATCCTTTCTGCCTCCTCTGTCTGTGGGGAGCCCCTCCATCCTTCTGGGGACGTCAGTACAGATACTCCACCAGGGAGTATTTCTCCTGACTGCTTTGCAAGTTGCCAGTGAAACCACAGTGATACCTTTGGATTTCTCACTCAGTTCCTTCTTGTGATGTTGCTGAACTGGTGGTACCAGTGATGCTTGTTCCCCAAACAGTTGCTCTGTGTTTTTGCCCTCCGTGCTGTATTGGTGGGCTTGGGTGGCCCAGGACCTTGCTACTTAATTCCTTTTCAGGGGCTTGTTCCAGCTTACTGACCACCGTGACCAAGGTCTCCTTCTCCCCATTTTAATTTCACCCCGACTACCCTGGCCAGAACACAGCACCCACACACAGGTGTGGATGCTGCTGCTCATGAGAGCACTTCTGCAGAGCACTGTTTTCACCAAAACGTCAATGAATAAATGGGTCACAGCCATTTGCAGAGCAAACCTTTGCTGATGTGTTCAGCCAGATGGCATCTCAGCGGAGTTGGGCCCATCAAACTACAAGTACCTTTCTAGAAAAGGAAGAAAAAGGAAAAAAATTAGAAAAAATACGCTTGTTTTTAAAGTCTGTGCCTGAATGATGCTGTGAGCTAATTTTTCCCAAACTGGGTGTTGTCAGTTGATGAAAACTCTTCCACAAAGGTGTTAAGCTCACTTGCTGGATCAGAAGTATTTCTTCTTGGAGAGTGCTGATGAGATCGTGCCTTGATCAGCCAAAGTGGGGCTGATTTGAATGTGCTTTACTACAAAGCAGTCATTACATTTCTCCTTAGGATTCAAACGAACGTTTCCTCCATATTTTAGCTGTGCTGAACTGGCTTTGCAAAGACCCCTCCAGGCATTTGCTTAGGAACTGGTGAAATTACCCTGCCTAATGGTCTCCAGAAGTTAAGTTACCCAAGCAGAAACTGTGCCATGGAGGTCCCAGGAGCTGCGTGAAGCGAACGGCATGTTGGTTTCTATGCCAGTCTCAAGGTAGCAGCTGAAGCATAAACTGGGGATGGAAAAGGACTTAATACGCTCACACTCTTTGTTGTTTTGTTTTGGGCTCTTTTTGTCTATAAATTCATCACTGCTCCTCCTGGAAAATGTGTGCATGGGAGATGCAGCATTCGTCCATTTGTTCTGTCTGCTCTGCTAAGACCTCGGGCCAGGAGGGCTGGGGCTGCCATCAGCAAGTCCCATGCTGAGTGACCAAGGGCAGGGGCTGGGGACCGGGTTAGCTGTGGAAGCGCGGGAGACCCTCCTGCTGCCTCTCTGACTGCAGCACCCAGTAGCAGAAGAGCCTCAGGCCTCTTACTCGCTATAGACAGGAGCGATTCGGCTTTGCAGCCAGGAAGAATGAATCCCAGTTAGCTGTTCTATGTGGTGTTTGCTTCATGTGGAAACTGGTGGGATTAAATCCACAGATATTGATCATACAAATGCCTGTCAGCTGGACTGATGGGTTTTGGCTGTGGCTCCCGTCCTCCCAGCCCACTGCAGGAGGAAGAGCTCTGAAGGGGGAATACGTACTCAGGTTGCCTTTGTCAAGGTTGAGTTTAGCTGCCATAAAGTGTAGCCATAAGGACAGCCTGCATCAGCTTCAAAACAGCTAGCAGAACTCCAGATAGTATTTTCTACAAAATTTGAATCAAATCAGACAAAAGATTTCTCAATTAAATTCCCCCAAGTACAGAGCTATAGTTAGGACCTCATGGGAGTACTTACATCTTCTGGTTTGTCACTCAGAAAGACATTGAGGAAGAGAAAGAGAAATGCTGGTAACTAATATTTTGTAACCAGCTGCAAAGCAGCTACAAAGAAATCACCACTGTAAATCCCGGGGTCCAGCATCAGTGTCGCCCCCTTCACCTTCACGGGGCTTCTCTCATTTCCTCCGAAGCAGTA
Source organism: Anarhynchus alexandrinus (assembly GCA_008711295.1). Classification (NCBI taxonomy): domain Eukaryota; kingdom Metazoa; phylum Chordata; class Aves; order Charadriiformes; family Charadriidae; genus Anarhynchus; species Anarhynchus alexandrinus. The sequence continues at coordinate 114,665 of VUYV01000239.1, forward strand.
GCCCAGCTCTGCACCCAAGCTCGGGGCTCTTGGCTCTGCAGAGGCTTTTTGGACCTGTTGAGAGCTCCAGGAGGTTTGCTGTGAATTGAGGATGTTATGAATATCTGTAGCTTCACACCTGAGGGCTTCTTGATTTAAGGTGTCTGCAGTGGAAGGTCTGGGGTCCCATGCCGTTTAACCCAGCGCTCCCGCTGGGGCACAGAGGGGAACCTCTGGGAGCTTGCAGTGATTTACTCCCTCCCTGTGGTGATGCAGCTATGGGAGGTGCGAAAGAGGCAGGTTATGGGTGGAAGAAGAGGGGCAGTTTGCAGGGAGTGCTTTGCCTCTCCCTGGGCAGGACGTGGGTGCCACACTTTTCCTTGGCTGGGGGCTCCGCAGCCCCTCAGCGGCAGGGGGAGGTTGATGGTGGGCAATGTCAGTGCTCCTGGGAAGGAGGTGTGTAGTCTCACTGCTGAGGGCTTTTTTATTTTTCAAACTATCAGTTACCTGGGCAGATTTGGCAAGTGCTATCACGCATGTGAAAGGAGGAAGCAAGATAAAGCATCACGAGAACAAGGTCTGGCTGATTGGGAACTCCATCACCAAATGTATGTACCTTGTCCCTGCGTTGGTTTACTCAAATAACTCTGAGTTATTGCAGACCTCTGAGGTTTACTCTCCTTATGTTTACAGCGACTAGCTGTAAAAGGAGACATCTTTTTTACTTGTCCTGTGTTAAGCACAAATGAAGCGCTTCCCTTCTAAAAGCCTTTTAAGATGAAATAATTAACAAGCAGGAAAACAACCACCAGTTTGGAGCCTTGCGAAGCTGTTTACGCTTCCCCCAGGACCCTTCCTCTCTCTCATCCCATTTATCCTGCTTCCCTTGCAGTTTATGGCCCTGAGCTGGTAAATCATGTTCAGGCCTGCGCCTCACTCCGCACGTAAGTAGTGGTGTGATCTTGTGGAATAAACGTGTGTGATGAGAGTGCCTTTAGCGAAGCACACTCCTGCTCTCCCCCCCCCCCCCATCCCCACGCATCGCCCCCAGGCTTGTGAGTGCTGGGCTTGCAGGTTTATTAATCCTGGTGAGCTGCGTTCAAACCTGAGGACCTGACTTCACGCCCCTGAATTACTGCACCAAATCTGTGCGTAAGGACCTGAGCTTCAGCAGTGGCTGATACGAATAGGTCTGCCTGCAGCTAAAAATAGAAAGCACGGGGCAGGCTTCCTGGCAGAGCTGTAGTAACTTCTAATATAAGGTGGCTCGGCAGCAGTTCCCATGGCGAAGCTTCCTCCGACGCGGTGGGGAAGGCTGTAGCCTGCGCTCAAGCCAATATTAGACAACAGAGATTCCTTGTGGGAACCGACCCTTGAGACGCAAAGGACATTATTGAGTTTTGAAGTTTTCTACCTAGTAGGGGGGTGTCCTGCCCTGGAGAAACGCCTCCTTGGCTTTGCATTTCTCTGTGCCTGTTTTCCCTCTGCAAGGGGGTCTGGGCGGATGCATTTTAGTTGCATGGTTTTCTTTCTCTCTCTGCAACAGGAGGGGGCTGCAGCGACCAGACAGACCTGCAGACTCCAGCCCACCCCCGAGTCAGCCTGTTCTGCTCCGCCGCTCCCCCCTGCGCTTTTATTCCTCCTCCGTTTTCTATACGTAAGTGTTTGCCCATTCCCCCACCCCCAAGCCCAGCGGGAAATGCACTTTCTCAGCACCCCCGGCTACTCCGCCCCAGACAGTGCTCTATGGCCTTGCTCGCAATGAAGTGTTTCCTTCCTTGCAAGGCCAGACATGTCTGCTGTGACTCTGTAAATCTCCCACTTCACTGGAAGTTATTTCTCTGTTCATTAGGGCCTATCTGCTGTGAAAATCTGCTCCCCCCCGCCAACTCCCCCAGAGTACTCTGTGCCATCAGTCATGACAACGCTCCATCACAGCGATGCTAATCGCAGTCAGTGGCTCATTGTCCCCCGCGCTGGAGCATATGGTCTCCTGCCTTAACGCTGCCCCGTGCAAAGGCTTCTGCACCAGGAGCAGCTGTGAAACGGCTTAGTGGATCTCCCCAGGGTCAGCCAAGTGTAATATCCGTAAGGAAGAGCACTAGGCAACTGCGTGGCAAGACGAGGCAGCAGGAGAGCAGGGACAGCTCTCAGGAGAACCAGTGTGGCTCCAGTGCAGGTCTCCTCCTTGCCCAGGAGCCACGGCGCTGAAACGCGGCTGCCTCTGGGGTGGAGGGTAGCAGCAGCAGGAGAGCATGAGGACGGGGCTGAGGGACGCAGGGCGAGGAGGAGGTCTTGGCCATTACTGCCGGGCTCAGCTGTGTGTTTGTACAAAATGTAAGTGCTGTGATCTTTTCATCCCAGGCAGAGCACTCTGCTTCTGCATCCACCTGAGCAATCCCTTGGTGTAGGACGTGGTTCCTCTGGAGCTGAAGGGAGCTGCCGGGTGGAAGATTTCTTGGGGCTATTGCATAGACCACAGAGTAACCCACAGGGCTGGGACCTTCACCTGCGAGGGTGCTTAGCCCCCGTATCAGCATGAGAATAAGTGCAAACAAGTGCTGTAGATGGAGAAAGGAGCAGACCCTGCTCCCCAGGGTGTGCGACTTTGGAGGAGAGGGAGGGCAAGCGAGTGCCCTTGGTGGCTTCTTCCTGACTCTTGCCCAGCTGGGGAGAGGGCTGCTGGTGCAGAGTGCACACTGATATCTCCATGGGCCCCCCCTTGGCGTGCTGCTAGGGTCCCCTCGGCTCGCTGGTGCTGCTAAAGGGTAGCACAAGTCTGAGGCTGCCCTGGTTTCTCTGAGCCTCAACCTGCCACCTCCCCGGGAAGGAGGCAGAAAACCAGGGGAGGTAATCTTTATTTTAAGGCAGAGCTCAGCAGGAACAAACAATCCAGCTTTGGGCAAATGGGTTGCATAGGATAGGCTGCCATCACCTTCTTGTTCTGCCCTTTTGCCCCCAAAGTAATTTTTGGCTGGCTGTAACAAGGAAGTTGTCCCTGGGGCTTTTTAGGTTGTGAAGTGGCTGGATCAGAGCTGATTGTAGCTCCTGCATCAGCATGTCTGTGGTGTGGAAGTGAGGAACCCCGGAGTGTTGTGGGTGCCAGGGGTATGCAGGGGGAGGAAAGGGCTGCCAGGGAGGATGTACAGAGATTAGAGATTAGGGGTGAGCTATGGGATTGGAGCCCTCCACACCTTTGCTCTCCTGTTCCCCTGGTTTCTGTCCTGTCCCCAGAGACCTGGGGACCCCCAGGACCGTCTCTTTCCCAGTGCAAACAGAGGCGTCGCTGGGTAAGCACAAAATCTTCCTGTAGGAAGGCTGTCACTTGGTGTTGTGTTCATGGTCCATCATTCGCTGCTGTCTCTGCTGCATACAGATGAAAAGCAGGATGGAGATGTGCTTGTGGCTGCCCATGAGCCCTGGTCACTCACAGATCCATCCCCAGGGCAGCTGCGGTCCCCAGAGCCCCTGCGGTCCCCAGAGCCCCTGCCGTGGGGGGTGGCTGATGGGGAAAGGCAGAGCCCAGCCCTGGCAGAGTGGACCTCTCCCGATCACTGTGTAGAAGGTCTGGCAGTGTCCACAGGGCATGTTTTGATGCTGCTAGAGATCAGGCATACTATTGAATGAGACTTCCTCGATTTGCTGTAATAATGGCTTTAGGACTGCAGTGTGACGGATGCACTCCTCTTGTTTGAAGTAACTGAACTTTGGTCCAGGCAGATGCTCAGCAATAGGCCTAACCAAAGTTAATCCCATTGTGTGAGGCTATCAGTGAGAACTCAGCACCAAACCCCATAAAACCTGTTTTGGCTGGACAGTGCGCTGATAAGCAGCTGAAACTTCATTAAAACAGCAGAAAATCTGACCACAGATCAACCACTTTATGCTGTAAATAACTGTAGCCATCAGGGTCTGTTGAGCTCTCCCTCCATAGCAGCTGGCGGCACGGTGGTGATCTCCCCTCAAGTAGGGACGTATCTCAAGGTTACCCCTCGAGGCTGAGACATCCCTTACCTGACACCAGACATTGATGGGTTGGGAAGTGACATTTTTTGCATGCATGTGACATTTAAGATACGTATAGTAAGGTTAACCAATAATCTTTGTATATCTCATACTACCTTTAAGTGTAGTAAATAGTAAAGTATTGACCACCAATCCATCTGGACTTATTAAATATTTTACATAGCTAAATTTACTGATTGGAAGTTGATAAACTAACTACTAGCTCAGATCTGTCTGAGTGATCTCTGACTCTTCTCCTGTGACACTGTGGTTGGCATTCATTGAGTTGAAGGTGCACTGTGGGATTTTAAGTGATCTTTTCTCCTGTTCTGCTCTGTTTTTTTCCCTTGGTGAGATCCTGCATCCTCTGTTGGTTCAGCTCACAGGGATCTTTCCACCTTGCTGTGAGTGGGATGGATTGGATTTGCGGTCTGGGGTCAGTGTTAGCTCCCCAGTCCCATTTCAGCTGAGAAGGGACACTAAGAGGTTTCCAACACTAAGCTAGCGCAGGAGCTGGCGTAACACTGATTCTACCTGGTGTCTTCAAGGGCTGGAATAATAACAGGAGGGATGGGATGTGAGATGGAGAGCCACTTACAGTTGTAAGGTGATGGCTGCTGTGGTTGCTGTGGCTTGCAGCTGGGTTAGGATATGTGCTGGTGGTGCAGAGCACAACAAAGACCCCAAATCCAGTTGGATGTCCCATCCCTACCCAGAGGTGGCCCAGGCAGACTGGGCCTGCTGCAGGAGGGCAGCAGTGCTTCAGTACTGCTGCATCTATAATGTGGCTGTATCCAAACTTCTAGGAACTCTTCACAAAAGAACAAACCTGATCCCATTAAAATGAATAGACTTTGAGTCCCTCAATCCTTTTAGTGGCTTTGAAAACTTCTGCCTGTATGATAAGTTCAAAGAAGTGCTGCTATGCTGGGGCTTAAAAGGGGCATCTAAGGGATGGTCATGAAGTGTCTAGGGAAGAAACCAGACTTTAAATAGACAACCAAGGGGCGGGAGCTGAGCCCTGTTACCTGTACGTGTAGATCAGCATTGAATTAGACGGAAGCCTGTCTGTTGGCAGAGAGCTGATCATACTAGCTGAATACTTGGCCCACTGGATCATCTCTTTCCGAGTGGAGAAAAATACCTGAACAAATGGATATGTGCAGGTGATCTGCAATTCAGGGACTTGCTTTCCATCTTGTGCTTTTGGGCATTTTTTTTTCTTTTATTTTTTACTGCTGAGCTCTGAAGGGATTTGGATGGTTGACTCTCCCCAGCCTGCTGGCCTTGGCAAGAAGGCTTTAACTTCTCAGTACTGAATAAGATAACTGTGTGAGCATGAGTGTTTCAGCCAGCTTGGACGTAGAGCTGATTTATTACTCAATAGAGCCATTGAGGAGCTGGAAATTGGATGTGATTTGCACTCAGGGCTAGCTCTGGCTTGCTGGGATGAATTCTGTTCAAGGCGTCACCTGTGACTGCAGCCTTCCCTCCCCTTCGCTTCCAGAGCAATAATACCGAAGGGTTTTATCGAGACCTCCCCCTCCCCACGGCGGGCCCAGCTGATGATGGGATCCCCACTGCTGCCCCCCTATTTTCTTCTCCCTGCCCACACAGGATTAGCCAGCCCAGATATAATCTCTTCATCCGTCGTGAACTGCTGAGAGATCCTGCGCCGGCTGCTTTTGGGAAAAAAAAAAAAAAAGCTCTTTGCTAATTCACAAAACTGAGGGGGGGATGGAGGGAAAGCAACTAGGGAGAATAATTGGCCGATTCCCGGCATCCTCGATGGCTGCTCTTAAGCAATTATGGGGACTCAGCAACACCCGTATCACAGCACGTTCTTGGAGATTAACCGTCTGCTCAGCTGGCAATTAGAGCTGGTTAAATGGGAAGCTGCCACTTAGCTTTGACTTTGTAGTGGCTGTTTTCACTTCTCCAAGTCAGGCTGCAGGCACTGAAGGGAGGGGTGTGAATATCTGTGGGGAGGATTAAGTGTGAGTTGCCTTTCCTATGCCGGGAGAGAAGCTTGTGGATAGGGTGGTTAGAAGGGAATTAAAGCTATGCTGTTTTCTTTGTTAGTTGTTCCCCCGCCGGCTTTTTCTGTCAACCTGGAAAGCACAGACTGCTCCCTGGTCCCATGTTTCCTCCTGTTCTGACTTTCCCTCCATCTTTGGTTGTGACCTTGGGAAACAACTTAGCTTGCTGATGCCATCTGTGGAAACACCAGTGCTGTGTGTTTATGTTCTGGCCTCATTTGCACAGGAAAAATACTGAGCTGAGAGACACAGGTTCATCTCACTGCCCAGGCCGTTGACCTCCTGCAAGATCCTGCTCAGGTCAGTAGGGTGCACTTCATGGCTTCTTTGCTACCAAAGAGTCTTACGACATTCCTGCCTCTTGCGCTGTGGTGCATGAGAGGACCTGAATGGTAAAAAAATCCTTTAGCCTCGATTGCTTCAGTGACGACCAGTATATTGCTTCTCTGTTTCATGTAGACCTGCTGGCCCAGCCTAGAGGGTGGCAAGCTGTCACCTCTGGCCTCCCCAGAGCTCTGTGGGGTTTAGTACTGCACTAAGGCAATACTAAGACTCTTGTCCAGGTCCTTTGGTGGAGTTGAGGGTCTGGAATAATGATAATGTAAGGAAAGAACTGGAGTACAGAGGCGTAGACAAGTCCCTGCTGGTCCATTTCAGCCCTGTTTGTGTCCCACAGGCATGCAGAGGCTTGGTATGGCCCGGCTTGGTGAGCCTGCGCTGCAAGCATGGTGCATTGCAGATAGAACAGCTGCCCCTGTCCTGTAGAGCAGGTCCCCTGCTTGTGGGGAAAGCCACGGAGCCACCTGCTTTTCCTTGGCTATAAACCACTCGTACATGAAGGGCTCTGGCAGCTGCCAGCCGTGGCTGGGTGCTGGCCGCTGGTACGCTCGGCATCAAGGAGTTGCAGCGGGAGCTGGTGCTACGTGGTGCCTCTCTCCTGTGGGCTCAGCAGGAACCTCACACTTTGGAATTAGCTTCGGTTTTTTTCTTGCTGATTTATCTTTTGAGTTTTCTAGGCCAGCTGTCCTCCTTTATTATCCTCACACTACCTATTTATCTCTTCTGCCCCCTCTTCTTCCCGCTTTCCTCCCTCTGGTTGCCTGTCCGTTGCTGAGCTCTTGGCCGCCAGCAAAAACAAGCCACAGCAGCGGAGCGTGACAGACCCCGCTGAAGACACATCAGGCCCGACAGCCGAGGCCGAGTCAGCAAAGCCGGTCCCCGCTCGCTGTCCCCCGGCATCCAGCCCACGCGTGGGAGGAAACTCCCGAGGTGCTTTGCCACCGCGAGCACCTCAAACGCATCCGCCATCCTGCCTGCACCATTTCTGCTCTGCGAGGACAACCGAGGTGCCCGAAAGCTACAGGTAGGAAGGCAGTTGCCATCTCCTCTACCTACGTGGCATGCTCAGGCCAGCTCCTTCCCTACCCTGTCCTCTCACCCGGGCTCCCCCAACAGCCCCGGGCTGACAGATGGAGGGGCAGATGCAGGGCGGTGCTGGCCCCAGCAGACGCTATCAGGCTGCAGAGCATCCTTCCTGGAAGTCTTTGAGTATGGTCTCTGGGCCTCTAGACATGGCCTTGGTGGTGAGAGTACAACCTGTTGGCACACACACACATTCTGCAGTTTTATCTTCTGTTCTGGGCATTATGTTTTCAGAGAGACCAGCTGGAGGGGTGAGAGGGAGGAGTGTGGGGCCATGTTCAGATGAAATAGTCTTGGTTGTCTGACCCAGAGTGGCTGTGGATACAAGGCAGATCCCAGGGGCACATCATCTGGCCAAAAAAAAAAAAAAAATCACCTGTAGGTGCAGGTGTGCAGGTGCTATAAACACAGCCTTTGCAGCACTCTGCTTTAACTTGCCGCTTCCTTCCACTTCTACTGAACTCCAGCCACCATGCACACTCATAAACTAGGCTGCAGGGATCCTTTGGTCAATGGAGGACCATGGAAGTAGATGTAGTAAACCCTGCCCCAAAATATCCCGCGTTTAATTTTGCTCTCTCTTATCCCACTTGCCAGCTCTGTCCCACAGCAGAGCTCTCATCTGAAATCAGAGATGGTGATCAGTAGTCTGGTGCTTCAGAGATGTGCTTTCAGAGCCTGGAGAGGAAACAAACCCTTCATTGCCCACAGCTGTAGGACACAGATGTGCTGAGGCCTGGCCCTTTCCAGAGACATGTTGTGCCTGTGTTAGAGCTCTGCTTTTGGGAAGCTTTGGGCTTGCATGTGTATTGACTGCCAAGAGAAACCTCAGCATGTGCAGGGTCCCAGGGGATGGCCAGAGGGCTGACTCAGGTGAGACCTTGTAGTACAGCTGACTTACAAGCTCTGACCCTCTGTGACAAGGCTATGCAAACCCATAACTATGCCTCCAGATGTGCAGAACATAATCAACCCCTCTGGCAAGGAGAGCAGCAATGAAATTGAGATTTAACTGAATTTTCCTGGTCACAATCCTTCCTTCTTCATTTTCCTGGCACTGTCAAACTTTGTTGAGAACCTTCTGACAAAGTTTTGGGGTAAAGGCAAGAAAAAGCAGGTAGTCAAATTCCTTTTAACTTCTGGAAGCAACAGGATGGCAGTAAAGCCTTCCATGTTTTGTTCAGCTCAGCAGCCAGAGCTGTTCCACATGGCTCTGGCTCAGCACAGCCAGAGTACGAGCCACATCTGCGGTGCTCAGTGTACCCCTTGATGGCAAGCACAAAGGGCTGTGTGCAGTGTCCCACCCACCTGGAGTTTTAAAGAAGTAGATGAGGCTTAATCAGTATGAATCCCACTGGAAAAACAAAACCAACAAAAGCTGGGTGGCAAAGACCCTGCCTGACAATTTGAAAATGTGGGTGCCTGCCTTGGGTGGGCAGGGAGGATGGGGAGAACTCTTGAAGCATTTGGAGATATGAATTGTCCATCAGGAAAAGGACAGACCAAGCCAAAACAATCTGGAGGGGAAGCAGACCTCATTCTGTGGTACTTAAGTTTGAAGGGCTGCTAGAAGTAGAGAACGTGGTAACTGTCTTCATACCTCCCAAACTAGAATTAAATTTGGGGTCTGGAGGTTCCCCTGGGGAAGGTTAGGGCTTGGGAAGGAGGAATTCCTGGCCCATGTAAGATGAGATCCACACCCCAAATCCAGGAGCCCTTGCTACTCTAACACCAACCTCTCATCAGGGGTTCAGACTTCTTACCACTAGGCTGGGGGCTGCTTTGGGCTCCAGTGCCCCAGACCTTGCCTTGGCCACAAAGCCTCCCACAGGCAAAGACAAAGTGTGGAGTTCCAGTCAGGGTGGGTGTAGGTGGGTTGCCAAGCTGCTGTGTAGATGCGCACTACCACGGTGCACTACTCTCTTCTTCATGGAATGGACAGAAAATCAACACACCTGAAGTGCAGTGATAGTGGTCACACATAGTTTTGTGCAAGTCATTATCAGCAAGTCCTTAGGTAAAACTGCGCAACTGCAGTGTACTGTTCCACTGGGCAAACACACTGGTGCTCTCGTGGGATCTTCTCTGACCTGGGGTGCTACACAGGAAAGGCAAAAGCTCAGGGGAAGAAAGTCAATAAAAGTGTCTCATGCAATAGAGAAGGCAGGAGCTGGATCTTTTTGTTGATCGAGGTAATGCTTCCATCTCCGTCCTCTGTGCCTGCTTCCATCACCAGAAAGTAGGCTGAGTGTGCCAATGCAGACATCATTTTGCAGGCCACCTGCACGTGATGGGCTGGGGTATTTAAGTGTGATTTTTTAAGACAGCCAAACTTTTGCAGAGAGAGAGGGCAGATTTTATTTTAGCAAGGGACTGCAGAGGCTGTGAGCAACTGCACTGCTTGGTGCTATTGTGCTGGGCTCGGGGTTAAAATGGGCTGGTAACCTCTAGCAGGATTAGAGAGAACATGGAAAGGAGAACCCTGAGTTTGGATTAAAGATGTTTAAAAGTCTCTTGTATCAGCCAGCTCTTTTCTCTGGGAGAGATTAGGAGTGCATCTTCTCTCAGCCACTGTTAATCTGGTCTCCATGGAAACAGGATGATGTTAGTGGTGACGCGTTCCCCTAAATGGCTGCCCAGCAGCCGTGTTAGAGGGGGAGCCTGGCTTTAGTTTGTCACCCAAATCTGGTTATTTTGTCCCCCATCAGCCTCTGACGGCTGCCACTGGGGGAATTTTTGCTGCTCCTTTTGTGCTGGTGGAACTTGCACCAGTGCCCCCGTGCTGCAGGTATTTTGCTGGAGATTTCACAGACTCAAGTCTTCACACCTCACTCAGCCAGCCCAGAAAAAGCCACGCAATCACGATTTTACTGGTGCTCCTGAACGGGAAAGGCTTTGGCTCTCTTGCAAATGTTGCAGAGCTGTATGTCTCCCACCCTCCCGCATTGCCTGGTGTGACCGAGGTACCTCCTTATCATGGGACCATATTCAGGAGATCTCCTGGGTCTGCTGCAGTGGCCACTCCGGGCAGATATTGCAATGCAGCCTATGGACAAGGCATCGAGCAAGAAGTCGGGAAACTTGCCTTGTCTTAAAGCAAATCCAGCTTCACAATGTCCAGCCAGCAGTAATCACTGAGGCAGCCCTTGTGTGGCTTTGCTCTGTGCCTGTCTGTGCTGGGGACAAAAGGAGTGCCTGTCCCAGGGATTCATCCCAAATGCTGGCCAGTATGGCATCTAAATGCAAACTGGAGGTGCTAATGTGGCCATCCAGGCTGAGGATGAAATGGTGGGTGGCTTGTAAATGTTCCTTGCATCTTTCTAAATCCCTTTTCATCCTGAGTCACACGCGGAAGGAGCGTGGGTGAGTGCGAGTAGGCAGAGAGAGAGGGATGGTAGGGCTGTATGAATTTGGATATGCACATCAGCTATCAAACATAGTGCAAAATTGCTATGAAAGCAAGGAAAAAAGATAAATTTCATGTCACAGTCTTCAGATGATGAGCTACTGCTGTTACTGTTTTCTGTGTTAGCAGAGTTAAAGTGGCACTTGTTTGTTGAGATGAGCAAGAGGTCTTCTACGCCTCATGTCTCCTCTTCCTAACCCTTCCCTCTTTTTTTTCTCTCCACTACTCCACAGTTGCATTTCCCAGTGGATCTCAGCCAGGTGTGTGGGACTGCTGCTGCCTCTGGTCCTTTCAGATCAGCCATGGGTTTGTTTAAAGTTTAAACAAAGCAAACAAAATGTAGAGGACCCTTCTGCCTATCTGACTCCAGCTCCTGCTTCAATAACATTTTATGCCACCAGCTAACTCCACCTAAGTCTGAACAGTATACTTATAAATGTCATGGAACTGAAGAGTCAGAGGAGAGACTTTATCAGTAGTCTTGCTGGCCTCACTGTGAGCTAAACCCTAAATCAGACCTCAGAGATTTTCATCCCAGAGACAACTCCACAAGGATCCAAGCTTCCCTCACAGAGCAGCTCACTGGCTTCCCAGGTCCATCTGGAATTGCACTGGAATAAGTCCATAGGGGTTCCCTATAAAACCCATGGCTTTTTCAGCCCATGTGAAAGTTTTCATAGAAAAAATGCCTCGTCCAAACAGCCACTTCGGATTTAATATATGAGTGATGGCTTGCATAAAAAGCCAGCTACAGCAGCACAGTGTCAGCCAGCACCAGGAAGCCTGTTAAAGTGAGGACCAGCCCTGGTCTGGCTGTGAGTGAGAGACGGGGCTCTGCACGCCCTGCCCAGGTGGCCCTTTCCCAGCTAGTGAGTCCTGTGGAGGGGTCCTGCAGTACCGTGTATTGTTTAAAGAGTCATTCTGCTCTGCAAAGCAGGCAGCAGCTCCCATGTGGGCTATACCTCAGCAATTGTAATTCGTCCCAGTTTATAAATAAGATGTTTTTCCTTGACTGCCAGGTCCCAGTGACATCTACGAGGCAAGCTGTGATCTCTATGGCCTGTGAATCATCACGGATAATGGCGGTCCTCCCAGCTGACTCCTACTTTTGCCAGCTGTACAGCACCAGAGTTTGTGGATGCACCCAGAGAGAGCTTCCTGGCACTACAGGGGGGGGAAATGGCTTCTTCCTTCTGGAGCACAGCTCAGACAGAGATCACCTGGGAGGGATGCTCTTATGGACAGAAAAGTAGTACAGCTCACCTTCACTGCCCCTGGAAGGTATTCCTGCCTCTCTGACCCAGCCTGGGGAAGGTTCGGCCTCTCCCTTCCCCTCCCTTCACGTTCATGCCTTCTCCTGGCACCAAGGCCAGAGGAAGTCTGAATTTTTGCCATTCTTGTCCTCAGAACTGTTCACTGTCTGGCCCATGTGCAATAGTCTCCAGCAAAAAGGGGAAAACTTGGGTTGTTCTTTGGGTCTCAATATCTCCTCCTGCTTCTCTGTTACGGTTTGAGAAAACCCACAACAATTTATTGTGGTTATTCTATCACCCGATGACCCCTCCCCACCCAGGAACAGGAATTGGGAAAAAACAAGGAAACCTGGGGGTTGAAATATAAACAGATTTAATAGAATAAGGCTAGATAATTAACATTAATAGCACTAAAGAGCAAATATTGATCCCAGTACCAGTATAAAATATACAAGGATTATACTCAGCCAATTATATCAGTTGGAAGCCGTGCACTCCCAGCAGTGGACAGTAAATGTCGGACACTGCAAGCACAACGGCTTTAGGAGGGAAGGAAGGCCTCAGGGGTCTGGCACCAGGGCAAGAAGTTCTCTGGATTATAGCCATTAAGGGAGAGAGAGCACTTTGCAGCAAACTTTTTAATTTATACTGAATGTGATGTTCATGGTATGAAATAATCCTGTTGGCCAGCTTAGGTCAAGTGCCCAGGTCTTGCTCCTCCTTGTCCCTGCACCTGACGAGCTTGAAAAACAGAGACCTTGAAACCCACACACCATAGCTGGCCATAAAGTAAATATTTTCACAAATTCAGACACTAGAGTCTTCTAAAAGTGCAGTTTTCCCAAGTATTAGAAGAGAAATTAGTCCTGTGTCACTCAAACCAGGACATTCTTCTTCTGGAGTATCAGCATCTTGGCCTCCTTCCCTGGGACGTTTCCCTTCTTGGTTCAGAACTTGGGTAAGTCCTCTGCTCGCTCTGTGTGTCAGTGTCCTCTTTTCTGTGGTCATAACAGCATTTCCCCTTGTGAGAGTGAAGATAGCATCAAAAACTGCGGGGCTTAGTAATGGACACCAGCTACATCTTGTTGGGTGAGAGACTGGAACCTGTGCATTTGCTGGGAACAAAGCTCAGACGATGCTGGAGGCACTGGCTGGTCGGTGAAGTGTCTTGGATCCTCTGCCTGCCTCTGCTACATCCGTCTGGCGCAGCGGACGATGTGTTATTTAGTCGCTCTGCATCTCACTTACAGCCAGGATAACAACACCTTGTGGGGGTGAGAGTAGATGTTCATTGGCATTTGTCATCGGCTCGGCTGCGAGCACCCTGGGGAGGCCTATAAATAAGTGAGGGGCTGTGATTCAGCAACCACTGGAGGAGCAGCAGCTGCCACTGTGTCTGTTTCATGATCACTTCAAAAGCCTAAACTCTCTTTTTGATTTGGGTTTTTGCATTAAATTTACAAGAGCCCCTTCCACAAGGGGAAGGCGATCTGCTGTGTCTCTGGGGAGGATGGTGTGGAAGTAACCGCTGTGGTAATGACGCAGCCCACGAGACTGATTGCAGGCTCCACCACAGCACCCTCATTCCTTATTGATGTGCACCTGCTTTCAAGTTTCTTTCTTCTTCTGTTTGCTAGGGTAGGTTTTCCTGATGGCTGTTATTGCTGGGCAGAGAGAGGCACTAAAAGAAATTGTTTAGGTCATGCTTGTGGAGAAGCAACCAGGTATCTGGATGCATTATCAAGGGAGCAGCGGCTTTGCATCTGCAAAGTCAGTGATGGGACTAATATGAGACTGAGTGATCTGAGCAAAAAGCGCAACTGTGTACACCTCGAGGCTCTGAGGAGCAAGATTGCAGCTTGGATTTAGGTTCAGGTCACCGAGTTCAGGTTGGCTTATCTAATTCACCCAGTGGTCTGGGACATTATTGACAGCCATGCTTTTGTAAGGCTGTGTGGGCCTGTGTCTGCTGGGACATGCTGAAGTAAAGGTCCTTTTCTGTGTGCACATTGAGGGGAAAAAAGTGTTTGTGTGTGTATGAGCTTCTGTCAGCTACAGCAGCGGAGCAGCTCGGCTCTCTGTGGCATTTTTATGGGCTGTCCTCTGCTAAAATAATCTTAGTGAAGGCTTTGGCTTTGTCTCCATTTGGGAGGGAGGACGTATGTCTGTCCCTTGTGTCAGGGTGTAAATGCCCCCACAGTTTGATGGGATAAAGCTTGCAGAGCAGAGTTGTCCATTTCCCCACTCATGAAAGTGGGAAGATGTTTTGTGGGCAGCAGGAAGGGAATCAGTTGTCCCAGAGGGAGGTGAACAGTAACCATGAGAGCACGTACGAGACCTGCGATGCCCTAGGAGATCCTAGTGACTCCACGTGGACCCAACAGCAGCAGCACTGAGCTCCACCACTGACTCAAAACCTCCTGGACGTCAGTCCCATGATGTGTTTGCAGCTTGGTGAATGAAGACACGATCTATGCCCCAGATGAGAACATGGGGAAACAGCCACAGAGGCATCACACAGGTTTCTTGCTGAAGCGCAGCCAGTGGGGAAGGAAGATCTCTCGGCCAGGTCATCCTGCAGCTCTCACCCTTTCTAATGAAGCCTTGTTCCTGGTCAACAAATTAAAAAAAAAAAAAAGGTAAAGAGCAGAGAGGAGGAGAAAATGACAGAATGATATATTTTTGTGCACACTCTCCCTCTCTCTCTTCATTCCTTTGAGCCATTTTTAACCCAAGCTAATTCAGCTGGAAATATTAATAACCCTATAAGGACACCACCTCCTTGTAATGAAGTGTAAAGGTCACTTCTGCTCAAATCACACAACTCTTTCATTTTGTTCTCTGCGAGGAACAGCTCCTCGCTTTAATTATTCAGTTTGCTTTTATATTGCAGTCGCTGCTCTCTTGTCTCTAATCTCTGACACTTCCCCATTACGCAAGCCCCCAGGAGGCTGGGTGATGTGGCCTGCTGGGTCGCACCCAAGGACTGCGGATGCGGGACTTGCCTGGGGGAGGAAGAAGAGGCTGGATGTGGAGAAAGAGAGATGATTCTTGGTTTTCAGAGCTATTTCTTTGATGGTGTGGGTCTGCTAGTGTTTCTTCAGGATGTGGGCATTGTAAAGTATGATAATATTTGGTTGAGCTAAATTCTTATGTGTGAGGTGCCACTTGATGCTATGGGAAGGGCAGGGGCTGGAGGGGAGTTGGGGCATTCCTGTACTCTGGGGTAACCTGATGGATAGATGGAGGTGGGAGGCTGCGGGGTGGGAAGTGACCTCTGGCTGTTGGCTGCTCACTGAGGAATGTTGTTGCTTACAAGGCCCTAAGATGAAGCAAAACCTCTGGCATCAGTGCAATGTCCTCAGGTGTCTCTTGGCTCATGATGCCCATGGCCAGGGAGAGCAGAGGGAGAAATCACAGCAGCATGCTGCAAACGTGAGCACTTCTGGGACAGGCCATGGGAGTCACCAGCACAAAAATCGGTAATGGATTTGGGGAAAGCCCGTGGGTCCTGTGCAAGTTCTTCTTGGACAGGGGCTGGGGAACAGGGCCGGCAGGACCACACCATAGCTCCCCATTGTCCCCAGAGAAGCTTTCATTTAGCAGGCCCTCAGGGTCCTTCCTCACTTCATGCTGGCACCCAGTGAGTCTTCCCAGGAAAGCGCAGCATCCAAACCATGTTTTCTCTGCTATCCTCCCATGTGGGAGCAGCTCCCGCCTCCCTCCACCCCAGGCCCTTTTTCATGTATCTGGAGGGTGGTGGGGCCCTGGCTGGGGTGGTCCTTTCTCCCTGCTGGGGCCTCCAGCCTTTGCTTTCCCAGGGGTGCTGTAGGGGAGTCTAAGACCACAGGCAGTGAGGCAAGAGACTGCGTGGGAATCTGTGAGGTCCTGTAAGGTCTTCAGGGGCTGGAAGGGGCTATTTCAGTGTCTGAGATGATTATTACACTAATTATTATTGTAGCATCCTAAATAATTAATAACCATAATTCATTGTATAGACTCAAGAGAGGCAGAAACAACTTTTGTGGTGGCTGTGACCCCTCCCTCCCCTGAGCACTGCTCTCTCCAGGACTCCTCTGTGGTGTTTTATCTCCCTGAATGTTTAAATGACTTGATCAATGTGGGGTTTCCTCCATTTCCCCATGGGACTCCTCATTCTCTGCTCTAATTATAACACCGCAGCAGCTATTAATGCCCACAAACAAACACAGGTCCTTGGTAGCTGGGATGAGTTAAGGTTTATATAATCATGTGAAGATTTGAAAGCTGAAAAGCCTTTCACTGTGCACTGCATTAATTATTTAAAAGGAGCCTGACTGATGGTTTTTGCATGTGTGTGTGGTTGTTTTCTTTTCTCCCCACTCCCCATGGAGTCCAGCTGTTGTTGGCTATACTTGGTGTGCTCAGCACCAGCCAAGCCATTGCTAAAGCCAAAATCATTTCTGAAGACTCGTGTTGACATTAATCCGGTGAGCTGGCTAGCGTGCCAAGTCATGCGCTGTGCTGATAGAAAAGCAGCATACCAAGACCTCTGATGAGAACGTGTAAAAGTTTTGTTTGTTAATCCTAAGATGTGTTTCGTGGTATAAGAAGTCTCACACTGGAAGGATAGAACTGGCACGGTCATTTCCAAGTTATAGCTGGCAGCCGTGTCACAGACACATGAAGCAACACTGGCACAGATACTGGGGAAGTCTAATGAAGAGCATAGCACTGACCAGCTCTTTGGCCGAGGATGGAGATGTCCTCTTCCAAGCTGTGTTAGTGCCAGGGGTTTGCCCTCTCATTGCCCTTTCTGGACATGCTGCGGGAGCAGTAGCATCATGGTTAAGTCAAGCTACCAACTTTGAAGCTATTTTCTCTGATGTTGCCTGCAGACTGGGCTTCAACAGTGTCCATCCTCAACACAACTAGCCACAGAAGATAACTGTTGTCCATAGCATAAGATGTGTACCAGCATCATCCCTCACTCTCTTCCTTTCTGTGATTGCTCCAGCAGATCATTAACAGCAGTGCAATATGCAGTAGCACAGACCAGATTGGGGCACAGTTTGCTCTGTGTGGAGCTACAAATGTAGCTTGGTTCCAGCTGACAGGCTTATATGACCTCATCTCTATAAAACCTGATCTTAAACACGTACCACTCATTCATTCAAAATGTCATGTGGACATAAAATCCAGAGTTCAAAAGCTGTAACTTTCCAGATACAGAAAAGGGAAAAAACAGCTGAGTTTTTAGGTGAAAATCCATAAACATTTGACTGTGCTTTTGCAGGTGCAACGTCTATGCTGCATCCAGGATGAACTTTGGAGGGTAAAGTGTGCAGCTCAACACCTCTGCTGCCACCATCTTCCTTCCAAGCCCCTAAGCATGGCGCACGGTAAGGAGATTTAAGGATATCAGAAAGTTCTAGAAGAGCTAAGGAAAGCTAATCAGGGTTAGACAATGGGGGAAGAGGCTGAAAGAGTGTGGAGTGCTATGGCCAGGGTGGCTGAAATGCCACTTTCCAGAGTCATCATTAAAGCAAATCCAGTCTTCTGGCTGAAGACGTGGACTGTTTTAATAATGAAGACATTGGGATTAGAAACAGAAACTGAGAAAACAAGGGGACTTGCTCAGGCCTACAGGTAGTAATGCTCTGGGTAATTCATGTCCTAAACCTGTTCGTTTGAAAGCATCTCTGCTGAAATTGATACAGCAGGTATTCCTACGGTAACCGTATGTTATGATGCCTTCTGGTCGCAGCCAAAGGCATTGCAATTAAGGAAACAAATGTCAGCTTTTTCTCCTGCTTTTGTTTAGTACCCCAGATGTCTGGTGCGGTTCTTGCTTGCTCTTTGGTGGATGGTCTGTGCTGCACAGTGACAGCCCTCACCTGGGTGGAAACACTAAGCTCTGGCCTGCAGGGGCTGGTGTAGCTGTCTGTAACCCAGGGGAACAGATGGCACTGCCTGACAAATGCAGACTGTCCCCCCCTTCCCTGCTCCTTTCTGCTGCAAATTGAGGCCTTAAAAAGGATTGATGGGGCTAACAACAATCTCATCGAGGACGACTCTTTGGGGGATTAATGACTAGTCGCTGGGGAAAGGTTTAATGGTCCAAAGAGATCAGCAGTCTCAAGCCAGTTTATTAATCAGCTGGGGCTAAGGCCATTATAGCTTAACGGCTCAGCTTGCGTGGGGGCAGAGGAGGGAAGGGGGGGCAGTGATCCATCTCTGCCCAGAAACAAACCAAACAAAACAAGGAGATCCCTGGAATCCAGTATAGAAACTTACTGATAGTCAGGGACTAAGATTTAGTGAGGAAATGCAAAGAGAAAAGGGAGCGATGGGCTTGTTTAATTTACGCCTTATACACTGCAACCCACTTTGCTCCCTCCCTGCTGCAGTGGCTCCTGAACAAGCCCATAGGCTTCCAGCCAGCTTTGTCTCTAGTGATGGCTACTGGACACCACTAAACCCTTTGCTGTGGCCTGGACAGTTGGGGACTACTATTGGGAGAGGAAATTTCTTTCTAACACCTTGTTCAGAGATCAGGTTTCTGCCTGGGAGCGTGAAAACTGAGGTTCTTATTATTTTTATCACAGCAAGTTGAAGCGCAGAAGCTATTCTTATTCGTATAAATGTCTAATCCTACTTTGATTCCTCCTGAGCTGTTGCATTTGCTTTGATTACTTTTTCCAGTTATAGCCAAAATAAATTTTGCAGTATAATAATCTGCTTTTACACTGCAGCAGTCTCTGAGATGAGGAGAGGAGGCACTGCTATGGACCCTGACCCACCTTGGGGCTCAGGGAAGCCTTGGCTGTGTCCTGGCTGCCCCAGAGAGGTTAGATGCCATTTGTATGGAGGAGGGGGTTAGTGCTATCCCTGGAATACCTAATGCGGAACCGCAATGCCTGAATCTAATTATTTGCTCTTCAGTTTAGATCCTTTGGGGGTAATCTATAGCAGGATGTCTGACTACAGCGTAGGGATAAAGTCATTTTCCCTGGGGAACAGTGTGGGTGAGCAGTAGGATCGCTGGGGAAGGAGACCTGCTCCCAGGTACCGAAGTTCTCTGCAGCAATTTTCATCTGCGTCCGTGCAGTGGGACTGGGTAGGAGCCACTGACTTATTCTGACCAGGCTGGGGTCTGGGAAATATTACAGCAAGCTGGGACGGGTGGCTTGGGGTCAGCAGGCTCTTTACTTGCTTGAAAGTGAGGTCCCTGTGCTTCATCCTCACGGAGTCTGTTTTAAGCAGCCTACAAAGAGTATGATCTTCTGAGGAGAGCTCTGACTTTGCTTTAGAATCTGATCACAATAAGAAATTGCTTCTGTTCTGATACATTTTTAGGTGGCCGAAACTTTATATTATTTTCGGATATTTTTTTTGCTGTGCTTGCTCCATCCAAAGTCATGAACTACATGTGAGAGCAGATGCCTTTCATCAGCTGCCTTTTTGGGCAAAACTTCTTCTAAACTCATATTCTGCTCTTCCTCATTCTTCCTGTAAATGCATGTATCAGTCATATGCATTTCTGCTCCCTTGAGACCCTTGCTGACTCACTCTTGCTTCCCTCTGTACAGCTCCTGGAGAGCCTGGACCTCTAGCTGGCCTAAGATGGTGAAAACCAGCATGCCCCATACACTCCAGTGCCTCAGCCTGAACAAACGTCATGTACAGCTCCCTCCTGACTCAGTGTTTTCAAGAGTCACTGAGACAAACTCTTCCCTGGAGAGGAGCCTGGACAATCAGTAGGTGAAAGCTGTTTCTGCAAAAGATAATTGTTGGCAAAAAGTGTGTGTTTCTCTGTGTGTGTGTGGCTTATGGAACAAACAGGGCAAGCAACCTCCTGTGTCTGGATGGTTTCTGCACATCACTTAATAAAGATTTCCAGTTTGCAAGAGCAGTAGCCTAAAATTAATGAACTACAGAGCAGAAAGAAGGTGGCAGGCACCAAAGACAAGCTGAATTCATGGAGTTCCCTTGCTTGAGTGCTGTGCCTGGGCCTCGCTGCTTTTCATCCATATTTTCACCAGTGGGACAGCATATGTGGACTCAGTTTCCTGTACTTTTGGATCCCAAGAGTTCCAAACTACATGTTTCTATTGCTTTAGCTAATGAAGGATGGGGATAAATGTGTAGGATGCTGTAAACTGTTATTCTATAAGATCAATCAAAACTTGGTTATGAGACTTTGTAACATGTGGCAGAACTTCATGCCACAAGTTCAGCTTCAGAGGTGACAGTTCTTGGTCGTCTTGCTTTTTATGGCTGTCGAGACTCATGCTGTTGAGTCTGAATCATAATGACGTTGGCAAGCCAACACATGGACCTATTGCTTAAATGAATCCAATATAAAATCTGCTGGGTTCTGATTCTTGAAGATCGAGAGCTGTAATAACTGGGGGAGCTGTAGGAGCCAACAATTAACTCCTTTACGTGAGCCTGAAGTCTCTGTGCACCAAGTGGAAGTGGAGGAGCAGAGCTTCCTCAGATGAGGTACGCTGGCCCTGCTTGAACCTCCCCTTAGACCAAATTCTGAGGTTTCCTGGGAGATGAAGAACGCATTGAGGAAACCATGTTAGAAATATGCTGAACTATGTCTCAAGCTGCCCAGTTTTCCCCTAATATAAATACAGGAACTGGTGCTGAATATAAATTCAGGTCCTAAACACTGCAGAAATGTTGGCTACCTATAGTCCACATGGAATGGTGACTCTATAACCCCTAAACTCAGCAACATGTATTAATGGCTTATCTGAAGTTTCTGTGGCAAACGTGTCAGTCTCTTCAGACAGGGAGAAGTGGGTTACTTTGTGAATATCAATGCAGATCAAATAAAACTTATCTCAAGGACAAATGTACTTGTTCTGAAAATTTGGCCATAGAAATCAGAAATGGTTCTTTAAAATGTATCAGCCTAGAGCAAGTTTTTATCTTCCTTTTTGAGCAGTGAAAGTTGGTGATCAAGCCATAATTTGAAATATGTGATAGGATACAGAAAAATCAATGTCATTGAAAATGCCTTGCAGTTTGGACATATGGATCTGAAGATTTGACAAAACCAGGTCATGTGTTCT
Source organism: Anarhynchus alexandrinus (assembly GCA_008711295.1). Classification (NCBI taxonomy): domain Eukaryota; kingdom Metazoa; phylum Chordata; class Aves; order Charadriiformes; family Charadriidae; genus Anarhynchus; species Anarhynchus alexandrinus. Next base: position 135,837 of record VUYV01000239.1, read on the forward strand.
ATAGACATTGGGCTGTTTTCCTTTCATTTGATTTCATACATATGTCACCACCGTGGCTTGTTTTGCACTGATCACAACTGCTCATGTGTTCTCTTTGATGAATCCACTTGGTTGGTGTCCTGGTTTGAGGTAAAACAGAACCTATTTTCTGTTCAGTAATTTTAGTTTTTAGCTAAGCCTCTTCTAACTAACTGAACTCCCTGAAATTAAAAGAATATTGTGGAGACACTGTTCGTTCTCAGAGTGATAAGACCTGCTTATTTGTAATTTATGCCAAGGAATGGTATACTTATTGCTATAACAACCAAGGTCAGCTAACTTTGTTATGTGCCCTTTTGGAGGGTCAGAAGCAGAAAAACATAGCAGGGTAGCACCTGCAGGGAGGAGTGGACAGGACAAGTTACCCCAAACTGACCAACAGCATATTCCATCCCATCTGCATTATGCTCAGTATAAAAGCTAAGGGATCAAAGGGTCAGCCCTCTTTCTTTGGTGGCCGGCGTCCAAGGAGGACTCTGTCTGTTCATCTGCCTTTTAATCGCAATCCGTGCATTCCTGAGTCCATATCTGGAATCCAGCTCCTGTCCGTCACTGAGTCCAGTCTGGGACTTTCTCCATGTGTGTCCATGACGTGATCGTCATCCTGAGAGCTTGATATGGTTTTGTATATATTGTGTATATTTAATTATTTTCTTTTTTATTATTTTATTAATTTATTAATATTTTCTTTAGTTTTTTTTTTTTTCTAAACTCATAAGTCTCTTTCACTCTCTCCCTCCTCTCCTTGGAGAGGTGGGGGAGAGCATGTCGTTTTTTTCAGTGGCCAGCCCAGCCCAAACCACAACATTTGGTTTATTTTGGTTGGTTTTTTTTTTTTTTTTTTTTATTTTGTGGTTGTTTTGGGTTTTTTTTTGGTGGGGATCATATTGGGTATGATGGCAAGTGTTTTGGGAAAGGGACAGTTGTTTTCTTTCATGCATTTGGCATAACTGGGCCATCAATCTCAGAAGAGCGTGTACAAGGTGCCTAAGTAGAGAGATACTTTTTTTCCTTTACTTACGTAAAATGAAAGTAAAAGTCTTGCCATGTTTAAAAAATCCTCTTTTCTCCTCTGGGGTGAAGTGGTTTATGCCTGTAGCAGGAATAGGTACCTTCTGGTTCCAGGCTGCATGGAAGAATCCTGGGGCTATCAGCAATGTTGGAAAGAGAGATGGAAAGGAGGGAAGATGATGACTCACAAGAAGTTTCCCTGTCTGTTAAGATTTTGCTTTGTTGCTTTTTGTTCTCTCGATGGCTTAGGGAGAGATGCTTTTCCCTCATCTATAATTTGCTGCCAGATGAATACATTGGGAAGTAGAACATTGAGAAATCTTTGGAAACTAATGAGAAATGCCTGAATGAGCTCGGTATGTTTCTCTACTTGGCTGTTAGGTTTTCGTATCCCAGTGGTGTTGGGCAGAGGGGGCATGCAGGGACTTTGAGATGGTTCCACAAGAGTTGTGCGGTTCTTTTGCTTTTTGGTTTAGTATCAAAATAGGACAAGGGGTAACAGTTTTAAACTAAAAGAAGGTAGATTCAGACTACATATAAGGAAGAATTTTTATGATGAGAGTGGTGAAACACTGGAGCAGGTTGCCCAGAGAGGTTGCAGATGCCCCATCCCTGGAAACATTCAAGGTCAGGTTGGATGGGGGTCTGAGCAACCTGATCTAGTTGAAGAGGTCCCTGCTTATTGCAGAGGGGTTGGACTAGATGACCTTTAAGGTCCCTTCCAACCCAAAGTATTCTATTATTCTATGATTCTACCTGCTTCGCCAAAGCACTAACATATGGTCTTACTCACAGATTTAGTCACCTCGCATTGTACATATTCTTTTGAGGTGTGATAGTTCTAGCTCACTAAATTCTTCCTACAGCTTTTTCTTTTCACATGTTGTCTTGACTTTTTTCTCTGAGCTGTTGATCTCTGTTGGCCGCTTCTGAGGGCTGGCTGAAGCTCTGTGATAGAAGGGTTGGTTGGTAAAGGACATTTCCTGGAGAAGAGCAATAGAAGATCTCCATTACGGCAAGGACCACAGCAGGTACCTACTATTTTCAATATGCTGACTGTAAACTCTTGGGTAGAGATTTCTGTTTAAGCTGGCCTGGTGAGTCTCCACTGCCATGTATATTTTTTGAGGCTATTGGGAGTTTCTGTGGCAACAATGGGAGAAGAGTGTAGGCCCAGTTCTGCCTTAAAATTTATTTCAGATCTGCCCAAACATAGTCCAGATGTCAATATGGTAAAAACTTTTCACTTTATGATGGACACAGCAGAAAGCATGACTGCCAGCAGCCCTGAACTGCACAATCTTGAAAAACAGACTGCAGTGTCAATGCCTGAATTGTTGCCACGGGTATTTCTTTGACCAGACCTAATGTATTTCTCCAGGAAGAGTGACATATGCAAGGAAGCTAGTCCTCCATTCCCAGATGGGAAGTTTTGCCTTCAGCTCAGCTCTGATTCAGGTAGTGTTTTACCCTGAGGAGATGAAAACACCAAGAGAAGCAGAATAATGTGAGGGAGATATCTGTGTTTCACCTTGCATTTGGAAAGGGGAGGTGTCAGAAAAGATTGCCTTAGGAGGTCTGTCAGGGTCAGGAACACATGAGAGATACAAATCAGCCCAGTGGCAGCCTGGCAATGGCTAAACATTTCCCTACAGAAGCTATTGCAAAGCTGGCTTTCTGTGTTACCTGTGAGGTTACCTGTGTTACTGTGTTACAAAGCTGTGGCTTTCTGTGTAAGTCTAGGGACTTACCACCTTCCTTCGGCCTTTCATGCTGCAGACTGACGAAGGGCAGGAAGCTTATGGCAATAGAATGAGAGTCATATCCCAGCAGCTGTGAAACACAAATCACTACCTTGTTTTTCCATGGACCGTGTGACCGGCCTTGAAAGAGCACGCTGACACCCACGGGTGCTATCTCTTGTCCACAGTGGTTGCTTTCTCTTGGAGGCCTACAGACCTGTTGTGGCATATGTATTATCCAGAAAGCTCACACAGGAGCACCCACCATATGCCCTGTGGATTTCATGCCACATGCAACTTGTATTGATAAGATGGGTCTGTGCCTTCTCCCCTGCTCCTGCACAGCTGGCTGGTGCATCTTGGACCTGCCAACAGTTTGAGTCCAGCAAAAGGTGATCTGATCGCAGGAGAGGTGCTGCAGTGTCATTCAGCAACTGGGGTAGGAGCCTTCACTCATAGATGAGCGGGTGGCTCTGCCATCTGATTTCAAAGTTGTCTGCCTTAACATGCGGTGTCCTATGCTTCGGTTCAGAAGGCAGTCAAGAGGCCTGAGTTCTCTCAGATAAATGGCTCAGCTTGGAGCACTGTGGCTTGATGTTCCTGAAGCTGCTAATCCTAATTAACAGCTTTTCTGAGTCCATTTTATAGCACTCTAGCAGCCCAAGTGGGCTTTAAAGTGAATGGAAATGACCCCATGGAGAGCTCTCTCTGGAGATGTTGCTATGCCGACCTGCTTACAGCAACTATTAAGGCTTCGGTTGCTCTCTTCCATCCTGTGGAGTTGTTATTGTCATATGGGTTCAGATGGTGCCAGAAGTGTGGCTGGGACAGATGAGGCCTGGACTCAATTACTTTTTTGGAAGATGTGGGGAGAAGGAGGAAAAAACAAGGCGAGAGGGGTAAAATCATGCCAGGCAGCAATATAAATAATCAGCAACAGCAACTACAACAAAGAAAACTCCAACCTGAAAGACCTGAGATTCCTCGGACAGAAAACTGAGTCAATTTTCTCTTGCTCAATCGCTCAAAAAAACCAAACCCATTTTTTTTCCCAAACACATTTCTTCTTTATTGAAGGTCTGCAGGCAACAGGGTACCCCTGGGTACCGGGGTTTCTTCACCCAGTCTGAGGGGAGCACTGGGAGCCTGGCCATGTTACTACACCCTGACACTTCGCAGTGGGTACCTCCTGCCCCTAATGGGCTGCCAGGTGTTGTGCTGTGCTGTCGGGCAATTGATGCCATTTCTCCAAGAGGAGACAAAGACAACGGACAGGTGCAGTGTGGCACGGGGCCTGAGGTGGCAGCCCCCACCCCGGCCATGCTGGCGCTGTGCCGGCACAAGTGTTTATGTCTCCTCTCTTGCCCCGCGGCGCACAGCTTGAAACGTTTTTGGCCACGCTCATTCTCCTGAAATTCAATCTTCCCAAAGCCTTATAAATCTGAGGCATTAAGAAGACAAATTATAATGGATGTATTTTAGGAATATAAAAAGTAACGACTTAATATAACTTTCTCTTCTCCTCCCCCCCCCTTTCACCACCTCATGTTTTTAACATTTTTGGGAAATTGTCAAAGTTTGAAGGGATATAAAGTGTGCCGGGGAGAGGAGGGAAGTTTTCCCTTTCCGGGCTGGTGTGAGCAGTGCCTGGAGGGAGCTTCTCCCCTCAGCCCCCAGGCCCTTGGCCCCGGGGCACGTGGGCACCCCGGCCTTCCTCAGCAACCACCGCCTTCCCTCGCTGCGCTTCAAATAAAAATAACAATGCCTCCCATTGGCACTCAAAAGTGGGGAAAGAAAGGTGGGGAAAAAAAACAAATCACATTAGAAATACTATGATTGTATGGTTTCAAGGACCAGTGGCAGCGCCGCGGCCTAACGGTTTCCATGGTGATGGGCCCACTCTGCGCATGTGCGGGAGAAGCTGTCCTGGGCCAGGCGCTGGTCCATGACATGAGCCCGACCCTTGTGTGTCAGGAAAACCCTGGGTGGCCTGGGACAGGGTGGGGAGCAGGACAAAACCCAGAAAACAAGCCCCCAGAGAAAGATTAAGGAGAGGAATTAACATAAGAGGGCAGGAGGTGGCGTGGTCTGTGGCCATCTCCCATATTGTGGGTGAGGTGAGATGACGGTGGGGCCACATCTCCACACAAGTTCATGAAGCACATATGGGTTATAGAGGAGAGGTGGTGCAGACTTTTGGGGCAGCAAGCCATCCCCAAGCAGGCCCCGTGCAATGCTTTGTGTGTTAGGATGATCTTGTGGTGTTTTTAATGGTTGGGAGGGGGCTTTTCCATTAGCATCAATGCGTCCTTTCCTTTTTCCCTTTGTAAATTGGATGTTTAGGGGAGATTTTAGGGGAGCTTCAAGGCCAAGGAAGTGGCAGCAGTGTGGCAGGGCTGCGCAGGATGCGGGAAGGGAGACAGCACTGAAAGAGGGAGATGGTGTTTTTGAGGGGGATAGCGAGAGGCCAATTAATTTCTCTAGGGCATCAGGCATGACTGTTGAACGCTTCTCCAAAGGAGCAAAGGGTAAGGTTTCACATACGTGGCTGTGTGGGCCTGGGGCTGGATTCAGCAGCCACACAGGCACTGGTGGCCTTTGCTCCTCCACGCAGTTTGGGGACAGGAGGCTGGGTGGCTCTTGGGAAAGGCCTTCTTCAGTGCTGGGGTTGTTCTTTTGATTATGACCACCCCAAAAGTCGCCAGCATTACGATGGGGAGCAGAAAGGCCAAAATAAAGTCCTCAAAATATTAATGCCGCCCCCCCCCCCCAAAAAAACCCAAAACCAAAACACTTGGGGAAACATCCATATTTTCTTTACAATAGCAACAGCCTAAGGGGACCAAGAAAGGGTTTCTCTTGCATTAGAAACAATGATTTTAAACAGTAGAGCCTGTTTCTGAGCAGCATTGATTTGAAGTAATACCTGTCTTTCTTTAAAAAAAAAAAAATCAGAAAAATCTCCCATCCACCTCAAAAATATCAGACCAATGTTCTTCCTCAGTTTCAACCAGATATTTTTCTCTGGGGAAATAAAAATATTAAACAGCTTCAGTAACCCCATCAGGAGGGGGACAATTTTTAGCCTTCTTACAAGATGTGGATAGACAGTGGTGTTGAATACAGGTAGTCCATACTGTTGTTTATTATCTATAATAAGTAGCATCCAGAAATTGCAGTTAAGGATCAAGCCCTAGTGTGCTAGTCCCTGTACAAACACACAATAAGACAGTCCCTGCCCTGAAGAGCATACAGTCTAAAAATGGTCCTTTACATGGCATAATTTGGAGGGGAAGGATGGGAATTGGAGACGTAGAAATGAGAAATCAACCTTTTTCCTGACTTCCTTTCATCTTCCAAAGAAAAGCCATAAAACAAATGCTGAGATCATAATTTCCAGTCCCCATCATTAGCCAGATGTTAAAATGATAGAATCATAGAATCATTTAGGTTGGAAAAAGACCCTTAAGATCATCGAGCCCAACTGTAAACCTAACAGTGCCAAGTAAGTCCACCACTAAACCATGTCCCTCAGCACCATGTCTACACGTCTTTTAAACACCTCCAGGGATGATGACTCAACCACTTCCCTGGGCAGCCTGTTCCAATGCTTGACAACCCTTTCAGTGAAGTAATTTTTCCTAAGATCCAACCTAAACCTCCCTGGTACAACTAAGACCATTTTCTCTTGTTCTATCACTTGTTATTTGGGAAAAGAGCCTGACACCCACCTCGCTACAGCCTTCTTTCAGGTAGTTGCAGAGAGCGATAAGGTCTCTCCTGAGCCCCCTTTTCTCCAAACAACCCCAGTTACCTCAGCTGCTCTTCACAGAACTTGTGCTGTAGACACATCAGCAGCTTGGTTGCTCTTTGGGACACACTCCAGCACCTCAATGTCCGTCTTGCAGTGAGGGGCCCAAAACTGAACACAGTACTCGAGGTGGGGCCTCACCAGTGCCGAGTGTAGGGGGATGATCACTTCCCTAGACCTGCTGGCCACATGATTTCTGATACAAGCCAGGATGACATTGTCCTTCTTGGCCACCTGGGCACACTGCTGGCTCATATTCAGGCAGCTCTTGATGTACACCCCCAGGTCCTTTTCTGCCCGGCAGCTTTCCAGCCACTCTTCCCCAAGCCTGTAGTGCTGCATGGGGTTGTTGTGACCCAAGTGCAGGACCCAGCACTTGGCCTTATTGAATCTCATACCATTGACCTTGGCCCATCTATCCAGCCCGTCCAGATCCCTCTGTAGAGCCTTCCTACCCTCAAGCAAATCAACACTCCTGCTCAACTTGGTGTCATCTGCAAACTTACTGAGGGTGCACTCGATCCCCTCATCCAGGTTGTTGATAAAGATATTAAAGAGAACCATCCCCAATACTGAGCCCTGGGTGGCACAGGAAGGCGACAGCTTGGCAGTGAGTCACACTGCTCATGTTAACACCATTCACCTCAAAAATATGGTCCCCTGGTGCTATTCCTCTGTCTGCAGTGATGACAGAATCCTGCAAGACTTCCTGAACAACCCCTAGTGGGGTGTCTTTACCCCCGGCTATCCTCATCCTTAACTCTTCCTCTGGGTCTTCTTGGTAAATTTTAGTTGTGTTTGTTTCAGCCATAAGACTAACTCTCTGAGGAAGGTCTTCTTCAATCTCCTCAAAAGCTGGATTAACCAGTCCAGGCTCTGCAGTCCCTAGTGATATCACAGCAGCTGCACAGCTTTCTGACAAAAGTAATGATCCTCCACTTGGTATCTCTGGATCCTCGGGTATGTTTGTCTCCACCTTGGTAGGGGGATGTTCCTTCCCTTTGGAAATGGTGTTGTTTTTCTGCTGTAGTTCAGACTTGTTTTTCTTGAAACCAGGATACCTGTTCTGCAGATGAGCTTCTAGTTCACACTGCTGCATTCTCTGCTGATGCTCTGCCTTGAAAGGACAGAAGACAATCAGCTTATCCAACAGGTTTCGCACTAGAAGGCTGGACTTGTGGCACTGCTGGAAAGAGCCTTCTATGATCCACAGGACGGAAGTTATACTCCTGCATGAAGTTTTCAAGGCATTTGAAACAGTACGTATGTCCACAGGGGGTGTCCACAGGTTGGAGCAGAGCCTGAAGGCAGATGAGGTCATCATCCACTACACCTTGGAAGTTGTAGAGATAAGTGTTCAGCAAGAGGTGAAACTGACATTCATAGCAAAGTTCACTAACTTGGGATGTGCGGTGTTCTGCTAACGGGATCAGCCATGATAGCCAGCATCAGGCACTCTTGGGCCACAAGCAAGGAAATTTTTCATGTAGTAGCTATCTGACAGAGGTCCTCTGTAGGCACAGTGGGCAAGAAGGTGACCTGCTAGTCCCTGGGAAGTGGGGGGAGGAGGTAAGGGATGCCCAGTGCCAACTTGGCCCGTGATGGTAGCAATACGTGACTCCTCCACCAAGTTTCCAAGTGGGGAAGAAAGTTCAAAACCTACATAAGAGGAGGAGGCAGTGCAGCCACCCAGGTGTCTCACAGCCACCCAGATGTCTCTGTCACTCCTGCCTGGTGCAGCATGGGTCAGTCCCATGTTCTCGGGCTGCATCCCCTGGAGTGAGCTAGTCAGACGTTGGTGAAAAGGCAACAGCTGTCCCGGGCTGACAGATGCTACAGTACCATAACGTACTCCAGCATGATGGCAGAAACTACAGCATGCAGGGAAGGGCAGGTGATTTATGCCCTCTAGGAGAGGACCAGTGGGGCTTGGCTACTGCTGCCTTGCTGAGCAGGGCCACACGCGGCTACTGAATGTCTCTGTGCCCTGGATTCCCTGCTGATAGCTGGGAAACCTTTTTTTCAGGAAACTGGAGCTTTGCAAAGTAATTCCAAAAAATGGTGGATTTTTCTTTCTGTCTTTTCTTAGCTTTCCTTTTTTGAGATACAGTAGAAACTTAAAAACATGATTGAATTTGTGCATGCCTTTATTTATTGAGCTATTTATGATGGGCACAGATTTCCCTAAGCCAAAAAGCCCCCTCCCTCCTCCTTCCCCAGCCTTAGTAATCAGCTTCCTTGTGTTCCAGCCCACGCTAGGCTATTTTCCTCTGTCAAATCCTCCATCATTGGTTAAATTACCTAGGTGTGTGTTGGCTTTATCTTTTTTTGGTGAAATCTTATAATCTTTCAAGTCTGCTTTGCCCAAGTCCCTGTCATCCTCTTAGGGCTCTTGTACACCCTGCTTCTCTCCTGGCTGATTCTGTAAAAAGTCTAATTTCAACAAGCTGCTGCTCTCAGGGCTGTGCTCCGGTGCCCACGACAATCATCTGTGTCCATCAGTACTCCCAAGTGCTTCAAAGCTACAGTGAATTGCAGATGTTTGGACTCCTTTGCATATGGATGTTAAATTTTCCCCTCCACCATCCCTTTCTCAGATGCTTCCCTTCTACATTTTGCTGCCTGTGTTCACTGCAGCCTACATTGCCTGCACACCTTTTATGCCACCATACTGTTAATGAGCATATTTGGCACAGGCCCTGATTTGCCACCAGGGTGCCCCCTCCCACGCACACGCTAGCAGCTGCCTTCTGACATGTGAAGACATGCTTCACTCAGTCTGTCGCATGAGCCAGTTTTAATCTAGGGTGCTCTTTCTTTTTGGCTCTCCACAGAGATCACAGGACCCTGTTTAATCCAGCTCCCTGTCGGTGTAGGGTTGAGTCATAGGAGGTTTTTCTGTTGCTACATCTAATAGCACTTTGCTATCAGGAGCAGAACATCAACCCGCTTGGCTGGGAGTTGGCACCGTCACCCAGCAGCTCTCCTTGTCTGGAAGTTGTTTTGATTCTTTTCTTAGACTTCTCCCTCTCTGTGTCTTTCTCTCTAAAACATTAATTTCCTCTAATTAGAGCCTCCTTAACAATTCTTTTTTCCTCTCTCCTCAGTTAATTTTCTCTAATTAGAACCTCCTTAATAATTCTTTTGCTAAATCAATTTCCTCAGTTAGAACCACCCGCCATAATTTCTTTCCATCCTTTCAAAAGCTGTCGGAGTAGCTAAGCAAATTATGCTTCTGGGTAACCTTTATCTCTTACTTGGTATTTTAAAAGAAGAACTGTAACAGGTTAGACAGGCACAATTTCCCCTTCCAGAGCTACGCTGGTCTGACCCCATTAGGTTATACTTAGCTGAGTGTTGTACTATTGTATACTTAATTAGGTGCTCTAGCTGTTCCTCTGGAACCAAGGTAGGGCTGTATTTATGAATGAATTAAACATGACACTTCATTATTCAGATCAGATTTAACAGTGTCAAAATCCATCTTTAAAGCAGATCAAATTGCTCTCTAAGAATATGTAAAACCTCCTGCCCCTGTTAGCTGTCCTGTGAGCCAGCCGTTCCTAACTTTTTCTCTGCAGCCATGCCAGCTTTCTTCTCGTGACAAGCCTTTTAAGTACTAATTGTTTCTAAAACATGCTGGTTTTAAAAATTTTTTTGTTTGTTTGTAATTTACACAGTAAGTAACTATTAATGGCACATGGCTTTTAACAATCATGCTGTGGGCCACATCAGCAGTTGGTATAAATGTGGAGGCAGCTGATTTACACATTATGGACCTTGGGCCTGAGTTTCCTCGGCTACATTACGCAGTTTCTTCCCAGTTGAGACTGTATTATGCATTTCTCTAGCCCTTTAAGATGGACTGTAAGGAATCATCTCGCTATGTCTGACCTTCCTGAAATCTACCAAGGATGACTTGCTCCGTTCTGATTTTGGGAACAAAACAGCCAAGTATTGGTGGCAACTGGGAGGAGCCATACAGCTTTAGTAAAGTCTGGTTTTTTTATGTAATTACTAAAAAAATAAAAAGTAAGGAAACACATTTGAGCTGCAGGAACGCTCTCTCCCCACCACTGCTAGGTGCAGCACTGGTAGATGATCGTGTTCCCTTTTCTAGTACCGCTTTCTCAGCTTAACACCTACTACCAAGCACAGATCTGATGGTTTCAACAAGTGTTAAGGAGAGCACTGCCTTGCTATGATGCATGGTACAATAGAGCCCCGCTCACACGACACAGGCCAAAGAAAGCTATCTCACAACAAGCTCATGAGACTACTTCTGGTCTTCGTAACATAAGGATTTTCTCCCTTTTTTGGCTGTGCCCAAGGTAAGCTGCATAGCCTGCTCAAAGTCCTGATCACAAAGCAGAACGTCACTGTGGGCCCTGAAGAGTCTGCTCCAGTAAGGCAGATGGGCCCTCCAGACTTGTGAAGTGCTTTTCACCACCATCTGATGAGAATCAGCAACATCTCAGTGGGTGGATGCTTTGGGTGCCACTTGGTACAACAAGTGGAGTGACCCGTAAGGAATGTTCCACGGATATTCTATGGGGAGCTGGTGGAGGCTTGCAGCTACTCCATCCTTGTCAATGCCACTGTCAGCTTTCCATGCAGGTTCAAAACATTTTAACCAAGCCCAGTTGCTGTGGGAAAGCTGTACTGCTGCCCTCTTTCACACTTCATTCCTTCTGACCTTTCCAAGCCTCTAGCACTCCACAAAGTCTGTTCTGGTGGAAGTGGTGTAGAGGTTGTAAGATCTACTTTATTTCCTTTGCAGTCTTAATAACTATGCAGAAAACTCTATTTACCATCACTTTCCATGGAATTTTGGAGTAGGGTTGGATGGAAAAATGAAACCCATTAAGGTTTTTGTTTTTGACAAAATCCCTAATGTTTGAGATGGGAATAGGATGTTTTTGAGCAATCTTACAAGGAGTAAAATGCTGGTGGTGCTGGAAGGGAGTTGTTTGGGAAGGGTAGATTCTCTAAAAAGATATGTTAGAAGGCTAAAAAAAAGCTGTCTGGTTCTTCTCAGAAGAGATGAGAGAGCAGGAAGAGGGAATCACCAGGTTGAATTGTTCAGACCAACAATCAACTACAACGGAGAGATGCTGTTCTCTATACTCCTTGAGAAGCCCATTTTCCTGGTCTCCAGTCCATTCCAGCTAAGGACGAAGAACTGCTAGAGATAGAGATAGGCAATCCAGTAGACAATGTTGAAGAGCAGGAAGGCGGTGGGGAAGAAGACACGAGAGTAGGAGTCCAGGCGGGAGATGTGAATGCGGACCCTCCCCTCCCGCCACATTCCTGTCTGACAGTCCTCAATGCAGCAGAAGAACCTCTCACATTCCTTTCCTTCCAGGCACGGGGAGCCAGGGTCTTCATCCTCATCCTCCTCTATCTCTGGGGGCCAGTGCATGATGTTGTTGATGTTGATGGTGGTAAAGGATGGCATCACCTGTGCACTGGCAGGCGGCTGTAATGAAGAGGGGTAGGTGGATTAAAGGGAAGGAAAAGCCAGGAAAACATGTTCTACACACCAAAACTCATCCAACTGGCAATAGCTCAGTTCATAGCACAGGTGCAGTTCAATGGAGAGGGATGACTGATCATCCCCCATGCCTGCACGTGGTTGTAAATCGCCACCTTGGCATACTGTGGGGACTGGCAGCTCCCTGCATGACTGTGAGTTTCCTCTCTGGCACCCAAGGGCATAGCCTTAGTCAGCAAAGATCTAATTGCTCTGATTCCCCACCTCTGCCACTAATAGTGCAGAAACAGGACCTGTTTGGTTTCAGCTGGGCCAGCCTCCTCTCTCATTCCCCTGAGCTCAGCTGTCTCTGAAGACACAGCACACAGTCCAGATGTGTCTTCTGGTTGCTGTCAGTTGCTGGAAAAAAGCTCGTGAAATGCTGCGTGTGACTCATAACCTCTTGGCCCAGGACAAGAGGTGTATCATTAGCCTCATGGAAGAGCTGTCTCCACCTGTGCTGGGAAATGAGGCTGGCACAGGAGAGAACTGTCTTTTTTTGGTCTCAGTTCTGTCCCCAACTCAGAGACCTGTATCAGCTGATGTGTCAGAAGTACCTGCCATGACTTTGGGCAGATCTCAAGAGGATGATGACCACTCCAGGTTCACTATCCGCCCACTCAGGAGGTCTTCTGATGGACAGACAACAAAAGAAAGTAGGTTTCTGCATCTCTCTAACCCAAGATACCTTTGTAATCCACAGAGATCAAACTGGTACAGGTGGAATAACCTGGGTGTGGATCACCCTGTCTTGAAATGGACATTTACATTTGGTCATGTGAGTCATCCTAAACTGTACTCATAAGCTCTCCAACAATTCTGAAGAGAGCACAGGGTGCCTGGCTCTGATAGGGATCTCCTTGTTTTAGGGGAGCCTCAGCTGCTTTTTCTTGTTGTTTCGCCTTTCAGGTTCTCAGACCCGGCACACAGAGTGGTCTGAGGACCTTATGAACACAGTATTGGTCAGGCACTAAACCATATCAGCAGTTTCCAATGCAGGCTCAGGGGGGATATTTCTAAATAGCTTGGGGTTCTAACAGCATCCACCTCTTCTGGCCCCTTTGACCTACCAGCCTGGCTTTCCTGTTGTTGTGCTCTAGTGGTTTCTTGTTTCCCACCAGGTAGTTGAGTGTAGCATACTCCATGAGAGCTGCAAAGACGAAGATGAAGCACACAGAGACAAAGAGGTCCATGGCTGTGATGTAGGAAACACGGGGAAGGTGCTTGCGGGAGATGGTACTCAGGGTGGTCATTGTTAGCACAGTTGTGATACCTAAGAGAGAAAGAGCTGATTTAAGTAATGAAGAGGAGCAGTTCTGTCTTCTACGTGCATCCAGCCCCCAAAACATCTCCATTTCCCTTCTGTGGGAGAGAAATTCCTGTGGTTGTCTGGGCCCATTTTTACTCTGCTCAGTCAGACTCTGGTCTTGAGGTGCCTTCTGGCAATTCTTTAAGGAAAAAGAGCTGTTCAAAACCCAGGTGTCACACAGGCCATCAATGTAGACTGGTAAAGGAGCGGGGAACTCGGACTCTGCTTAAGGCTGTACACAGGGACAACTGCTTGGATGACGGGAGGAGAGTACAAAGGAAGGATATGCTAAGAGGCAATTACACTGGATGGATGGCCTTGGGCAGGCAATGGGTGAGTTGGGATTCAGTCAGTGATGTCTGGCTGAGTCAGCAATAAGCGTGGCAGTGTCTCAGGTGACACAGGTGTTGCCTTCAGATGGCGTGGCGACCTGGTTCAGGAACGGCACGCCATCTGAAGGCGACACACAGGACTGCTGTTTCTGTCTGACGTGAACCACAGCTGGAATGCAAAAGTCTCTATTCTTGTTCTTTTGTCTTTGAGCACTAGCTCCCAGGACGAATTTAGTCCAGTGCAAAGCTCATCACAGAATCACAGAATGGTCAGGGTTGGAAGGGACCTCTGGAGATCATCCATTCCAACCCCCTGACAGAGCAGGGTCACCTACAGCAGGCTGCACAGGACGGCATCCAGGCGGGTTTTGAATGTCTCCAGAGTGGGAGACTCCACCACCTCCCTGGGTAGCCTGTTCCAGTGCTCTGCCACCCTCAAAGTAAAGAAGTTCCTCCTCATGTTAAGATGGAACTTCCTATATTCAAGTTTGTGCCTGTTACCTCTTGTCCTATCACTGGGCACCACTGAAGAAAGACTGTTCCCACCCCCTGGCACCCTCCCTTTAAGTATTTATAAGCATTAATAAGATCCCCCCTTCACTCTTCTTTCCTCTAGACTAAAAAGACCCAAGTCCCTCAGCCTTTCCTCATAAGACAGATGCTCCAATCCCCTAATCATCCATAATCCCATATTCCTCAGGACTGCGAACTCCACCAGTGCCTGTGAGCACGATGGCTCCTGTAGCTGGGGTAAGAAGGCTTCGTCAATAGGTTCCCCTTGATCGGGCAGCCTGTAGTAGACACCAACTGGAAGGTTCCCTTTGTTGCCACAGTCTCTAATTCTTATCCATAAGCTTTCAACCTGCTTGTGGCTATTCTTCAGAGACAGCTCTTCACTATCTATCTGTTTCTTGATGTCTGCAGGCAAGTGGGTAGGAGATGATAAGGAGTCTCTTTTGACTTGAATGGGGCTTAGAATTGTTTTTGCAGCAGCAGTAATGCTCACAGACCTGTTTCCACAGATAAAGTATCATGAGCCAACAAAGGATCAGCTACAGGAGTTGGTATTGTGATCTCATCCACTGTTTTTCAGGATGTGGAGAAGAAGCAGGAACTCCACCTGTTTCTCCTTCTTTAGCATCCATCTAAATCCACCTGCCAGCCTTTCCTGGGGTCAGCCCAAAGGCTCTGGGTGGGAGCATGGCAAGAGATTTCATATTTTCCTGCTGTATTTGCATTAGCAGATGTGATGTGACTCCCCTTATATTTGAAATGCCAATGGAACTGGTCCGGTTTACATCTCCCTAATGTAGGCTGATGGGCTTAAAATGTACTGGGGATCATTTGTATTAAGTACAACAGGGGCTGTGGACAGAACACATTACTCTTGATGTGCTGAGGTCCCTTCCCACAGAGAGGGGCCCTCCTCCTGGGGAAACCTGCCTTTGTTTTTTGAGACAGCCACCATAGCGGGTGTCAGTCGTGCAGAACATTTTGCCTCTTGCTGTTCATTTCTTTTCCAGCCACGGACTATGGCGTACCCTCACCTCCACTGGAAATGACACCCCACTCTTTCTCCTGCTCTCCCCATTGGCACCAAAAAAATTGATTTTGATAGGGAGGTGGGGAGAGATGGTTAGAATGGATGGGCTCTGAATAGCCCTGCCTGATGCTGATGGCCCCTCTCCTCTCCCTCCCCGCAGAGGCCTGCAGGCAGCGCTGGGAATGCTATCTCCAATTAAAGGGAAAGCCAGCGGGGCTGATGGGAAGGACAGCGCTGGGAAGCAGAGCTTGCTGTAAAATGCAGATACAGCCAAAGTGCATTAAAGATTCGTAAAGACCTCTCTAGCGCCTATCAGAGCAGGATTCAATCAACCTAAGTTTCTTCCTGCCTCAAAGAGCCACTGCAGAAAATTTAAACAAAAGGCAGAGCTATTGCCACGTCCTGGACTCCCACTGTGGTGTGACTGACAGAGGAAGGCTGTACCTATAGGGCTTCCACATCCTGCCCGAGCTTGGGACTCTACGGATACAGCCGAGCAACTTTCCTCATTATCCTACAACCTTTATGTCACTCATCCTACACTGAGCCCTTGAAAAGTCCTGAGGAAATGCAGAATACATCCATGTGACAGGAGCCTTTGGCCAGCATTGCAATGCCACAGCTCACCCTTCCCTCTCTTTCTGCGCATGAGAATACCACATTGTCAACTTGGAAAAGACTGCGGTCAGATCTCAGATCAAGGTATAGGAGTATTGTGCTATCCTGAAATAATCCAGCAGTCCAAGCCAGCACAGCTGGAGATTTGGTTGAGCTTGATGATAATGTTACAAACAGAAAGATGGAGGAGTGGACTGTCCTCCAGTAAGCTGAATAATGCCAGAAAATGGCAAAGTGCTTTAAGAGATTTTGTACTCCCAACACTGCCAGTCTGCTGGCCCTGCAGAGTTCGACAAGCAGCAGACATGCAACAACCCGTCTCTTACCCAGGGATGTCCTGGCTGGTGTAGAGTCTCTCTTGATCCAGAAGGAAACCCAGGAAAGGACAACAGTCAGGATGCAGGGAATGTAGGTCTGAATGGCAAAATAACCCATACGTCTACTTAGGTCAAAGGAAACTGTCATCACCATGTACTCCCCTAGGAAAAAGCAACAGAGACATTGGAATCATAACATGTGGCTTCCTAAACCACAAAAATTGGCAAAGTTTCAGAATTTGGAGTGTTTCTGATTAGTTTTTTTTTGTTGTTTTAAGTGCCTGGCCAGCTGGTTTTGTGGCTGGCTTTGGGGCTACCCAGATTGTTGGCTTCATGGACAGCTGTGTGGCTGGCTGAGTAGGTTTGGTGACTCGCTGGCATTGTGGCTGGCTTGCTGGTTTTGTGGCTAGTGGACTTTGTGGCTACCTGGCTGGCTCTGTAGCTGTCTGACTTAATATCTTTTTGATTAATTTAAGAGCTGACTTTGTGGTTGCTCAACTGGCTATCTGGCTGGCTGGCTATGTGACCACCAGGCTGCATCTGTACTGTCCTGCCTGTGTGTCCAAGCACATGAAAAGCACACTGGAAAAATTTCAGGGAAGGAACTATAGAGAGTATTCATCTTCAGCTGATTGCTGGAAGGGTTTCTTTTCTATAGAAGCGATTTAGCTGTAACAGGCTACGTGGCCTGGCTTGCCAACTAACTACCTGAGCTGTGACAAAGGAGATGTCCTTCAATCACTTTCATCGAGACTCTGGTTCTGCCCCTGGAAAAGGCATGTGGTGCTGTACATCCTAATTGCTCATTTGGCAACTTACAGCTGAGGTTCTTCCTCTTTTTCAGAGGCTCCTAGAGAGTATTGGAAGAAAGCCACTCGACAGCTCTAGGGTTAGGACGGAATTTGCAAGCAATTACCAAAAAAGAATTACAAACATCAGACAGCCACTGGTGCATTCAAGACACTTTCACTGCACCACTTCTTGTCCCAGTTTGTGCCGCCTTTCTACCTTGGTTAGAGGCTGCCTGCCGGTGTTGGCAATAGCAGCTTTCTGCAGAGTGGAAGAAACACTACCCTGAACTTGCTGCTTCAGAGGGCTTAAAAATATGAGCTCACAAATTTGACCCCACCTGCAGGAACCCAAAGAGGCTTTCCTCAGTTGTCTGCGGGAAGGAAAGGGGATGTGAGCTATTAGAAGGAGGAGCTGAGGGGCCTCCATTCCCTGGTTTCTTCACACATGCAGCCTCATTCCTGCCTCTTAAAGCATAATTTAGGTGTTCATCAGCTCCACACAACTTTACAGAACGAAAGATTGAGACCTGCAAGTTCTGATTTCCCCACCCCTGTTCCAATTATAAGCATCACCCAGGGATCATATAGTACGCACATACTGCAGCAAGAGGGTATCTGAGCTCCGTCTCCTCTCCCTCCTGACCCTTCAATTAGGGATACCTCCACTCACATCAGCATTGCACCCCACAGTTCACAGATATCAGTGGTTCTGGCCTACCCCTTCTTTGTCTTCCCCTCACCCTTCATTTCCATTACTTCTGCTCCCTCTAGCAAAGGTCCATCCCTTCATTCTTATGTTTCTCTAATTCTGCTGTCATGACCTTTCTTCCCCACCACTGTGGAGCTGTCTGATGGCTCCTTTGCCTCCTACAAGGTCTTCACCACACTGGTGTTTCTGTGGGCTGTCTCCCTTTGCCTCACCTGCCCCAGTCCTGAGAACTTCTGAGGTGTTCCTCAGCCCCGTGAAGTCAAACTGGTAAAGTCTCCAGGTGCGCTGGTCAGAGACCTCAATGGAGTAGCGCCTCCAGCGATAGACAATCTCCTCACGTGGGTAGCCATCTGGGAAAAGGGGCAAGGATATCAATGAAAAAATATGTTGTATGCCTCCATCTCATTCACCACCCTGACTGCAAAAGCACTGGCATCTCACTCGAGCTGTTTTGTAAACACAAAGCTTCCAAGAAGGTATTTCTGATGCCTTTTGTTTAGATTCCCTTAGGCATCCCCACATGCAATGGGAGTAAGGAGATAATCTCCCCTTGTGGGCCGCTTCAAATCCTAGGGATGGGAAAAGCAATGCTAGAAACGGAGCCTTTCTAAGGACTGCACTGGTGGGAATGAGACTTGGGTTGGTGTAAGAGGACTCTCCTAGCTGGGGCAGCATGAGGCCTTCACCACTCCTCATGACTACCTTCCAGGCATGAGTACAGCAGGAATACAAAGCTGCCAACGTGGGACGTAGCACGGCTGTGGCTGCTCTGACTATCTCTGTACCTCTCGCCCTGGGAGCTGATTTATGTATGGAAAAGAAGGGGTGCATTCTCCATGGAGAAGGAGAACTGGCTCCCGCAAGCTGGAGCATGGCTTCTCCGGGCTCTGGCTTTCTTGACAAAGAAACAAGCCTACTGTGAAGGAGGGACCTTGACAGCTATGAGAGAGTTCCTCAGTGGAGGGAAGGAGCAAGAGCTTGGCAGCTAACTTAAAGTGTGTTTCTAATTATCAAGCATGTATGGCATGTACCGTTAATTAGCAAAGAATGAGGGATGGTGGGAGAGGAGGGGACGGTATCTCCTCAGCATGCTGCCTCCCTCTGAAGCACCTCAGAGCCACGTGAGCTGCATCTCTTCAGTGGCAGGGGAAGCGGGAGAGGTGAACATGAGCTAAGCTGACTAAATCAAACTTCCAACCAACACATGGAGATAGGAATCTCTTGGTGCAGAAAGGCTCCCTGCAAAATTACCAGTGGAGATGTGCCAACATCAGCAGCCCTCTCTGCTGATGAGAATGGACACGTGGAGACTGAGAGGGGAGGTCTGAGTACCCCTCCCTTGCCATGGCCTTGGGTGCAGAAAGTGGGCCTGTCTCTGGGCTGAGGTCTGGAAAGCCAAGCTGTCCCCTCAGAGAGCAGGAGAAGGGGGAAGATGCAGGCAGGATGGGTGTCATTTGTTTGACAGCTGAAAGGATATATTCTGTCTAGTAGGTCAGAATGACCAGAAGTTCAGAAATAGTCACCTCCATCCATCCACCCAAATTAAGGAGAAACTCAGAGGTGCTGTGAATCTGTCCCTGAAGACCTCTGCTAGCCCAGGAGCGGGAGGATGCTTCAGGGCATGACGGATAATGGCCAAGGAAAACAATCACAGAGATTAGGTGAAAAATGTAGCTAGAAGGTAGGATAGTGTCCCCAGAAGAGTTTTACTGTACTGGGGTTTCTCTATTTGCCTTCTAAAACTATTTTAAAAACATGTATACTCACAACTGGAAAAAACCAAAGGACAGGAGTGAGTGTCCATTGGGAAATTCTGCAGCTGCAGCAGACATTCAGCCTCGATTGTCAGCCTGAGAGAGGAAGAGAGCGAGAGGGAGACTGAGATTTTGTGTTAGTGAAGGTAGTTTGATTCCAACACCACAATGAGACAGAAGGATTCTTGCTTCCTTGAGAGAGAAACACTAATTTGTTGAAGATCAGTCTGTTTGCAGAAACATTTCAAAACAGCAGCAAAACAAAACATATGTTCGGATATTTTCAAAGTAAGAAAAAACATCTAATTTTCACATTCAAAAAGCCTTTTTGTTTAGAGAGCTTCTCAGATTCATTTATAGGAGTGAGAATTTATGGGAACAAAAGCCACATGTTTATTATCAGAATGAAATAGCTGGACTGACCAACACAAACTTTTAAAGGATTTTGGTTTAGGAAACCATTCATAGTTTTGACTTTTTTCTAGGAATGATACTGAAAAACAGTTTGATTTTTTGGAAGCCTTCATCCTGGGAAGAGGAAGCCCGTTCTGCAACCAATATTGCATGTGTACTCCCATCAGCACTGCGAGACATCTCCACTACTCTGTCCTAGGGCACCTGGAAACCTCCTCTACTTTGACCAGCTCCTTGTTCCCTCACCTCAGCAGCCAGCTACAGTGCCTGCTGGATGTACCTGAGCGTGTAGAGTACTTTTCCGTCATTCCAGATGCGGAGGAGCTGATTAGGAGTGGTTATCCAGTGGGAATCGGCCCGCTTGGAGTTCCTAAAAAAGGTATCTGGGATCCAGATGCGGCTCACCATGTTGGTGTTCAGCGTGAGGGCCTTCAAGGTGCTGTTGAAACGAAGACGCCGGTCATACCACGTCTGAGCAAAGAAGATATCAATGGTGTATTCCTGTGAATGAGAAGAAAGAACATGTCTTTCTGAGAGGGATTCAGGCAAAGCAGAGCCCTGTCCTCAGGCCACCATTTTAGAGTCACAGCCAGAACATTTGCTTTTTAAGCCTGGGAGCAGGTGTTGGTGACCACTGACACCCTTCTAGGCTCATCTTTAACTCAGGGTCAGGACATCCACGGCACACTTAGCAAGAGCCAAAGACTGTGTGCTGACTAGCGGGCTGAGCCATAGCATGTTTGGCCTGACGTATGCCTGGAAAGCCAAGCCCATATGAACAAAGGCTTGGACTTCCTCTTGACAGACAACTCAACCCAAGCAGTCCTCTAAACACAGCTGTGAAGGGGCGGTGTGGATATTGGCTGAATCCAGTTCTAGGTTCAGCTACACCTTTCAAGCACAGGCAAGGAAAGCTACTCACCAGCTTACCGGAGAAGGTAAGCAGACAGCTCTTTCTGTTATTTATTAGGATACAGCCCAGCAGTGCTCCATACACCTAATTCGTACGTATAGCAATAGTAGTGTTGTGCATAAACCTGGTGAGAATCCATCCCTTGCTGCAGGACTTATACTGTAAATGGTTTATATGAAGAAATGGGGCAGTATGCATTCCTCGGCAGATATACCTTGCTGAAGATTAGAAAAGAAAGCTGGTACTGGCGCAGGGGCTACTATGGACTCAGCTCTTGGTGCAATCAGTTCAAAATCTGGAGTCTTTTGCAGACAGAAAACAGCTTCCACCATAATGAGGACCTTTGGCTTTGGTGAGAGACAGGGCATCCTAGCTCACCCATAACTAGCATTTCAGGGAAGCAGCTCCTGTCTGGATTGGACTGTCAGTAGTCCACATCATTAGCCCACTGTTCTGCTGCTTGCTGCTGCAAGCCAATTTGCTCCTTACCCTCTTTTTCAGACTGCCTGAGAAGGTGCTAATTAGTGCCATGCAGGAGCATGTCTGGCACTCAGTGGCTGCTGAACCAGACCCCCAAATCCAGTTCCACCAGACCACACCAAAGGCTATCACCTGCTCCTGACAGCTCGTCTCTGACTTGGACTTTGTTCCCTTTCACTCCTGTTAAACGCCCATGATCACAAAGGCATCGTCTCCCTCTCTCCTCTGGGCAGATACGAACAATGTCTGACTTTGCCATCTCTCCCTCCCACTCGCCTCCTCCCTCTATTGATTTATCTCGGTCAAATTTTTATGACTGCAGCACACCCCCTGTCTGCTGCTCTCACTGCTGGTTCAGAGCTGACTTCCCCAAATCATGCTGTTAAAATAGATGCGGTCCTCTTAGCATGCTCCCTTGGGACAGTGTGTCCTGCCTGGGGGAGGCAGAGCAGGGCAGTGCACTCCCTGCTTCATTTTCCTCACCCTCACTCCACTGTCAGCCAGCTGGTGATGAGTGATTGGTACCAAAAACATCCCTTGCATGGGAATGAGATCGTGAGAAAAGAGCATTTGCTATCAGGTGGTCGAGTCACTCTCTGGGCTGGTCCTTCACCCTGGTTAGACACAGGGATGAGCGAAGGTGATGGGGATGAGGTCCTAACATAGCTCTAAATGGGGACAGATGCAGCATGTTCAAAGTGATGGCATTGCCTCCACAGTTCATTCAAAACAGACATAGAGCTAGGATAGCAGCAGCACTCAAAGCCAAGTGCACAAGTGTTTCCACTGCCTGAAAACAGAGGGTGGAGAGAGCCCATTCCAGCATCTGAATGCTCTGGATCACACTGGGTGCTGCTTGGACATAGGGTATGTGGTGATGAAGGTTGTGAAACAGTGAAATAGAGCCCACAGGTGGGCAAAGATGCATTGGCACAGCTGGGACAAGACGGAGGAATGGCAGCCCAAGAAAGTGCCATTGATGGGAAGAGCTGACTTTATTTTGCTTTTCCTTGCCAGGTGTTGGGGCCAAAATAACACAACATTTGACATATTCTCCCCCGCCCCTGCAAACCTTGTTTTAGCCAGTAGGAGCTTACATTGCTCCTCCTCAGCAATATTCTGGTGTAGTAGAAAGTAACTAAAAATGCAATGATATAGCCATGTTAGATGCCACTATCAGTTTCACCTCCTAACTGGAGTCACTTGTGAGATCTTGCTTCTGGGCTGGCTGCTCAGGTCAGATATCCTGCTGTAAAGTTCAGCGTTCGGGTCTGGGATAACCAATGCTAACGTTTCGGGAGAATGGAGGGTCAGCTATCCCAGGGGTTTAGTATTTGCTATCAAGCCCAGATTTTCAGAAGGGATCAGCATTAAAAAGCTCCTCTTGTGCCATTCATAGCCAGTCTTTGCAAAAGGTGTAGTGCACAAGTCATTCAGCTCTTCTGAAAAATCTGAGCTGTTATTGTTACTGTCCTGTGGTTTGATCTAATTTCAGTGGCTATTATAAGCACAGCTATTCACGAGGAAGAACTTATTAGCTGAGCTGGCTCCCTTGCTCCTAGGTGGGGAACCCATTGGGAAATGTTGGCATTTACAAATGTATTTTCATTCAGAATTATCTGAGGGAAGAGTTATACAAAAATGCTCTGGCCTTTGGGAGCACTTTTACCCTCCCGATTCTCTCCCGTGTCCCACTGAGGGGGGTGAGCAAGTGGCTGCGTGGTCTTAGCTGCTGGCTGGGGTTAAACCAGCACAGTTCCTGAAGACTTTAGCACCTGCTCCTATCAGGTGCTGATTGCATTGGTGCTGAGGAACCTTGCACAACTGCGGCTCTGCGTTGATCAGCTGCAGAAGAGTGCTCAGACCCTGCGCATTGACCAGATCCCACTTAGCTGTAGGCATCTGACCAAGGTGATTAAAATAGGAGGTGTCTGATCATGGATTCCCTGCAGTCATTAGGGTAGGCACTTCCAGAGGGAGATCCCAATATGAAATAGTTCAGGTTGTCTTCTGGAAATGCCTCACTCTTACTGACCTCAGAAGAGTCCAGGTTGATCAAGGCTGAATAGTGGAAGTTTGGCAGGATGAGTTCAGCCCCTAAAACTTACAGCAGTGCTGTTTCTTGAACTCCTGCACCCCTGTAGTTTCTCTCTGTCACTGATTCATTCTCAAGCATCAGGAAGAGACTTCTCTATACCTCAATTTCCCCATGTGGAAAAAGGTTATTGTAAAATACGCCTCCAACATTACTGTACCATCTGCTGTGCAGCACATGGAGGTTGTTAACTTCTCTGTAAAAGCACGGGCTTTTTTAGTGTTTTCAACAGAAGGAGCTAGTGAAATAAGAGGAATCGCTCTAAGAGTTAGGTCGTGCCATTTGGATCACACATGGGGTAGCACACGCGTGTTGGCATGTATGCAATATTACATCAAACTTCAGTCATAAAATAATAAACTACCCGTAAGGCAAACACTGAAGACTGCCTACCCTAAATACTATCACGTGAGTTTATCCGATGCTGAGGAACACCCTGCAGCAGCGCCGCTGCTAGCTGTGGGGGCTCGCGTCCAACTCAGCCTTTCAGCATGTCCCTGCTGGCCTTTGGTCACTGTCATCACCTGGCACTGCCGCACATCACTGATCACTCCTCGTTTTCCTCATGTGGGCAGCACAGATGCTGGTGGAAACCCAGTTCCAGAAAATGGTAAAATGTGAAAACATTTAATGGCAAAAAACCTGTCCTGGAAAAGAGCATTTGCGGGAAATAAGGGGATGTGAAGTTGACAAGAATATTTCATCTTGGAGGAAAAAAATAAAACAAAACCAAAAAGATTTTACTGCACTCTCAAACCCTTTCATTTTTAAAAATGTAGTTTAAGCGAAAAGCTGTGGAATTTCCATGTGAAAAGTAATTTCAAAGAAAACCCCAAAATTTTCAATCCAAAAGAAAATAAACAGGTTCAGAAATCAGCCTGAGAGTTGGGAGCTGGCCCCTGTTCCCACTGTGTGCTACCCTAAGCCCTGCTCCTTGGGTGATCCCAGCCCCAGCCGCTCTGCCCTAGCCTTCATGGCCTTGGACCACCTCCCTGCTCCCCATCCTGATACAGCAAGGACATCCAGCCTGGCCCCCGTTAGCTCCCCTCTCACCTCTGTGTGTATGTGCACACACGTGGGAAATCAGCCCGGACTTCCAGTTGGATTTGGCCCCAGAAACTCTACTCTAGACTAAGTTCCACCCTGGGTTCAGAGCAGATATGAATTAGGACCACCCAATTTCAGACTAACAGCTTAAACTCACGGGGTTAGCATGACACAACTTGAAATTAGCAGTTTGTATTTTCAGGTTACCTTGTACACCAAATAAACACAGCTGTGCACTGCCAGAAGATCCTTTTCAAATGGCTCAAAGCAAGTTTGTGCGTGCAGTTCAGCTGACCCCTCCCAAGGGTGCAATTAGTGGGATACAGAGGAGTTGGTACCCCGTGGTTCCTCTGTATCCATCTATGAGCTTCTTTCTCTGCGTTCTTTAAGATCTCAGCTTTCTGACAAATGCCAAAGAGAGAAGCAAAGCCATGAGAGAAAGATGTCTTCATAAATTAGGACAAAATTAAGGATTTAAAGGTGTTTTTTGCAACTTCACTTGTATTCAACAGCAACAAGAAAGCCTCCAAACAGAGGAGAGAGAGACCTGGAAACAGGCTCCTCCATCTTCCTCTGCAGGAGAGATAGCTTGGAAAAATCCTAAATAACAGTGGGGCTGATTAATATCCCAGCCAGCCTCATTCTAGCTTTTATTGTTCTGATATTTGTCTTTATTCATAGAGGCCCCTTCCCTCTGCACCACCAAGCAAATCCCAGTACAATAAAGCTGGCTGCTTTCCTGGGAAGCATGGCCAGCATTTCAGGTGGGCTGACGTGAATCTGATGGGTCCATGCTGTCAATCACAGAGCTAAGCAAAGCAAGTATTACAGACAAACTCTTTGCCGTGCTGCAATTCAGGAAAATCCCAGGAGTTATTGGAGGAGACCCGGGAATGGGGTGTATTTCTTTCAAGGGCTGGTAGGTCGCCCTGTGTAGCTCAAGGCAAGCCAGGAATCCTCTCCTCCAGTCTCCCTCTTTTGCAAAACAGGGCTCAGCCCAAGCATCCCCACTTCAGACAGAATGACATTCAGCAACTCCACAGCCCTGCAAAGGTGAGCGTTTTCCTCTCCATGACATCCCACGCATCCCTCCCAGCCTGCAAACATCTCTGACAAACCCTGGGCTGCTCCCAGCAGCCAGCTCCATGTCCCAGGGAGCAAGCTCAATAATAGCAAAAAGTCTGGGCACACTCTCCACACTCGGGTAACTACATAAGATAACCTTATTTTAGAATAATCTTCAAATCTGATGTACAACTTCTTGTCCCCACAGCTTGCAGGCAGGAGGTGCTTCTAGCATGGCATGTGCGAGCACTCTCCAAAGGCAGCAAGCAGAGAGGACGTGTACTAACAGCATCTACTAATGCCTGACACCGACCACTTCAGCGAGCGGCTGGGCAGTGTCAGGCTTCTCTCAGTTCTCCCATTAGTTGTGTGAGACACCTCGCTTGTGGATGTCTCTCTGTCCCTGCTCTGGGTAAGTTTTATCTCCCCAACACAAAGAGCAAAAGAATGAGAATGTAAGTTTTATTATGTTTCCAAGGTCCTCCTCTCTCCAAATCAGACCCCAGAGAGCCTTCTGGACATGACGCTGGAGTGACTAGGGGAGCTAGCAAGGACAAAAGGAGCACAGCTCTGACGATCTGTGTTTTCAAGGTGACACACTGAACTTCCCATCTGTTTCACTTCTGCAGCAACACCGGCAGCGCTGTCCTTGTCTGAATGTCTTTCGCCTCTGCCCAGGGAATCTCAGTTAAGACAGCTTTCTTTTTATAATACAAACTCGCTGTTAAAAAACATCACCATGTCCTGTGCTCATGCCAGGAGCCTTCAAACAAGACATGCTGTACATGCTGCTCTGTCGATCGCAAACTCCCCAGTCATGGCTTGCTCACCCTTGGAGTTTCTGCAGATGGGAACTGGACAGGGCTTTCGAAACCAAGTGCTGGCTTCTGAGATCTCTACCTGCCTGCTCCCATGCATGTGCAAGCAGGGATATCTAAAAGGCTGGCAGGCTCTTATACTCATGACAGCCAACCATCCCAGACTGTCTCTTTCCCCCCCAAACCCTTTCTTCTGAGCTGTTCCCTTGTACCACCCCTTCCTGTTCTTCAGTGATGTTGTCTCCTCACATGCAACCCCAAGATGGCTGCTGATTGCTACGGTGCCTGTTCTTCTTTTCATGGGAACATAGCCTGGCACACGGAGTCTCTCACTCTGAGCCCCAGGGGCACGTGACCTAGACGTGTGTATTTTAGCATCTGATTAACAGTCATTACCCAAAGGATCAAGGAAAGTCCTTGAGTCGAGACATGACATCAGCCAGGCTCTGGTTTATAGAAGCACAGTCTGTCTGTACTGTCCCTGACGAGGTTATTACTGAAAAGGCAGAGGCGTGGACACAGGATGCTATAGGCAGATGGGGCAGAATTAATTAAAGGGGAAGATACTGAACACTTCAATGAAGTATTATGCAAAGCAACACAGGGAAGGAGCTGACTCTTTCTTTAATTTTTTTTCCCCACAGGACAGGACATGGCCTGGGTGGAAAGTCACGTGCAGGCACCTTCTGATGCGAACAAGGATGCAGCCCAGTTACCATGATCTCTCGAAAATGCCTGGGCTGCTTGCAGAGCAAAGCCACACTTGTCCAAAGTCTTGTTTGCATGTTAAACCTTACTGCTAAAGGCTTCAACGCTCCCCATGATGTTGGGTTTGAAGCAACTGTGTGCTGGAAGAAGAAAGCAGGTGGGGGAAGACAAGAGGTGAGGACAGAAGCACTTAGGGTAACTGGAAGAGAATACTTAGCACTTCGGGCAGGTGCTCTTGTTTATTTGTCCTTTAAGCTCATGGGGTGTTTGACGAGACAAAAAGAAATTTCCTTTGAAAGGGCTAGAAGATAAACCTTCTCACTGCATACAATTAACTCCCCAAGATTGCTCCTCCAGGACAGCTTGGCAAGATTCAGATGAGAAGCTGGAATTTCTTTAATTGCACTTCCCATTCCCATGCCACCCACTGTGATTAAAATGAAACACTGGGATGGGCAGTCGAATACTGCCCAGGACTGGGAGAGCAGCTGTTGCAGCTCCCCTGTACCAGGCAAGGGAAAGTAGGAGATCCTGTGAATCCCCCAAGGTGTCCAGCCCTAAACACTCCTGGGAAGGGGTGTCTGGAATGCTCAGCTTGTCCCCATGGAGACACCTGCAAGTCTATGGTTGCCTGGGAATGTGATCAGTTCCTCCAGCTCTGACGCGTTCCTTGCCCCATCGCTCGGTCCTTACAAAACTCACTGCTGGATTCCCATGAGGCTGCCTGCAGGATCCTGCTCAGTTCAGGAGCTGGACACTGCAGCCTCACTGCCTCCTGCCTAGGATGGAGAGGCAGGAATGAGAGCAGTATCTTGTTGTGGCAACAGGGAAATGGCCCTCAGGTGAAGCGAAGGAAGGCAGGAAAGTCTTCCAAACATTAAATGACATAAGTGCTTTAAACTGTCAGAGGCATGTGGCTGCGTAGTTCTGAAGTATTAGAGCAAGCATCCTCCTAAGCTTAGGGCTTGCCAGCTGCGCCTGTCTCCCTGCCTCCAATGGGGTACCTCATACAGAAGGGACCACTAGTGGCATCACCACTGGCTTTGCCAGACCCCAGTACAGCCTACTGCTGCTGCTGGCTCACTGGATGGACTAGGGGGTGTCAACACTGCCTCTGAGATTTAGGGTCTGATTCTCATTTACATCCAGTCCCTATCTGGGGTGGGCTGAGGGTTTTGGAGAGGTAGAGTAGTCCACAGTAGTCTGTAGACCTTTGTAAAGATCTCAGCACCTTTCCCTGTATACCCAGGGACCGAACAGCCCAATTGCTGCCCAATTCCCTTTGCTGTTTTTTCATCTTTCCAGACTTCCTTGCATTTTCCCTCTTTTCCCTTCACTACCTGCTCTAGTTTTCTTTCCTCCTGCTCTTCTCCATGCCCCTCTCCACACTCTCTTTGGTCTGTAGCTCACCACTCTGCTTCTCTGCTTCAGCAAGGAAGGCATTACCACCCTGCCCATACCCCTCCTCAAACAGAAACAGCTTCAATTGTAGTGGCCCTATTTAAGCATCACATCATTTCCCACCCTCCTCCCGCCTTCTCACGGGACTTTGCCTTGTCTAGTAAGGCCTTGCGCTCTCCAGGGCAGGGACTGCCTCTCGCTATGGATTGAAAGGTGTCTAGTGATCTCAGCTGGATGCCGATTGTCAGGCAAAGAGAACAGACAAAGTCCCTCTCACTGCAGTCTAAGCGATGAAGAAATTGCTACAGAAGCTGTGCTTTGAGGTCAAGACAGGAAGGAAAGGGCAGCAGAGACAGGGAGCCATAGGAGCTCTACTTTCTCTGTGGATCAGAGCCAGAAGCATCCTTCCAGTGCAGGAATTGCATGGCATGGCACAGCAGCGTGCAAAACCAGAGAGGATAAGAATGGTCAAACAATGTCAGGCAGTGTCCCTCTGTCCCAACAGCCTCCTAGAGTGGCCAGTCACAGGAGCTTAGGGACAGAGTATAAGGAGCAGGACAATCACTACAGCCTTCTCCTAAATATGCCCTCCTTTGTGAGAACCACTGCCTTCCAACAAGCACTGAGCTCTGTCAAACCACCTTCCCTGGAATGCCATCCATTGTACCAAAATGTCTGTGCTGGCCAGGAGGGAACCCACTGTTTGCCTGTATAAATCCCTTTCTAAACCTCATCCTCAAGGCAAAAAGCACATTCAAAAAATCTGAGAAAGTTCTACTTTCACAAAAGGGGAGGGTTTTGTGCCGTCTGCAGAAATCCTCACTCCTGACACTGTTCTCTCCCGGCCCCAGATGAAGAAGGAGGTGGGGACAGTGTACTCTGCTCCACTGACTCTTTCAAGGAAACCCGTTTCATGTTGTCTCTCATGCCCCCTCGCCGTGCTCGCCAGCTTTCTCTTCCTGCCCTGACAGTTCCTTGATTTAGCTCCTTCTCCCTGCTTCGTTTTGTTTTTCCTTTCGTAGTTCTTTTCAAGCCACCGCAAAATCACAGCCCAGCCCTAACGTGATTTCAGGGAGCACCAGGCTGAGGAAAGCAGCTGGGAGAAATGAATCAGGTTACAGAGAAAGAACAATTTCTTTCTGTCTCCCCTGTTGGGTATTCGAAGGGCAAAGCAAGTGGGACTGCGCTTACAGAAGGGACACCAGGCCAGCTGCCTCTCCTTTCCAGGCATACATCCACACTTCAGGCCAAGGGTGGTGGTCATTTGGAAGCCAGGAGAACAGCCACTGGGCAAGCAGGACCTGCAGAGCTCTGCTGCTCTGGGCTGCTTACTTCCCATGGCACCTGACAGCTGCAAAAGACTCTCCTCAGAAACTGGGGTCTGGTACTCCCAGTCCCCTTTTCTAACTCCCAACTGTTTTGTAGAGACTCAGCCTACTGCAGATGCCTCCTTTAAAACTCAATCGCTCTACCTTCCCCAGCCACCCTAGATGGCTTTAGCACATATTTGGGGAGTAGCAAAAAAGATGAAGGCTCAGGTTTTCTGTACAGAGGTATAAGGAACGTATTGGCAGAGCTTGTATATCTCAGAATCATACATACAAGAAACCAAACAATTTTGGCTCTTGAGCTTAGTCCAAAGTTCCTGGGAGCTGAACAGCCCATTCCTTGCTGCTCCTTACCAAATCCCAGCACTTCAACCTGCCTTTGGCTGTTTGGGATAGCAGCAACACTGAGGTATTGTCATCTCCCCTCTTGCTGATGCAGTGAGAGAGGACCAGCGTCTAAGCAGCCCCTGAGCTCACTGCAGCAGAACCGGACTGAAGCCTGCAGCCAGCTCCGCAAGAAGCTACGTGCAGAGCTCATGTCCAAACAGCCACGAGCAGCGGGGAGAGGGCTTGGCTTCACATGATGGCTCACTCCTCCCTTGCAGTGCAAACTGAGTGCCCAGTATCCCCATTCCCAGTGCGCTCCTTCCATCCCCCACCTTCTCTGCAGACACCCTTCCTCCCCAAACCTCCTGGTGAGATTTGCTCTGCAAACCCCTCTGGCGCACTGCTCCATGCCATGCCACCACTGGAGCTCTTTGTTGCGGCAGGGGGAACCAGGGTCCATCACGTCTTCTCACAAGGTGCAGATTCATGTGACAAGCTAAGGCTGCAAGCTCTGGACAGATCTATCAGTCCACCACCGCCAGATCATGAAAGGAAACAGTTGTCTTTAATATTATGATTCTCTTTGCCTTCAGCTTTTCTTTTCAAGGAGCAAATGAAGAGAAGATCAGCCAGTTATCATCTTAACTTCACCCTCCTACCTCCCTGTGGCTAACTCCCACAAATTTTTCCCACTTCTCTCCCCCACTGCGACACTTCCTCTCACTACACCACTAAGGTGGCTTTGGGTGACTGTGGAGGAGAATGACAGATCAAGGGACACTGGTCTGGTGTGGGAGATGTAACAGGTACACTGGCAAAGCTGGAGGGAAAGAGAAGCAGCTCAGGGGGAAGTGTCAGAAACAAGGCTTAAACATTTGCGAAGTCCCTGCTCTGACCTTGCCTGTTCCCCAGCCACGTGGAGACATGGTGTTCCCCCACCTACATGCCTCGCTGTTTTGGTTCACACTTCCCACGTGCATCTGGCTGTAGGTGAGCCATTATCACCGCCCCCAATTTTCCTGTTGAGCAAAGCTGATCAGATGGCAAGAGCCATTCCAGCTACCTGCAGGTCAGAGAACAACCCCAGAAATCCTCACAGTAAAGCCCTCTGGACACGAAGAGGGACAAGCAAGGCTTTTACTAAGGTCCCCAGCTACCATCGGCTCCATGCCACTGGCACACACCAAGCCCAGGACCCCTGACCAGGCTTGTTCCCCCACGCACAGTGCCCCATGCAGCCAGCTTGATTTCCGTGGGGCTTTCCGGAGCTGTTGCGCTGGGAATTGGTGGGGCCGGTCTCAGCAGCGCTGGTGTGACACAGCTGCAGCGTCGGCAAACCCGCAGCGGGGAAGGATGGGCTGCTGCCGACCAGCGCGAGGCATGGCGGCAGACGACTGTGACGATCTGCCTGCCCACTCACTTGCTGACCCTAACGCGTCTCTCCTACCAGCACAAAGGACACCAAGCTGAAGACACAGAGGCACGCAGGAGACGTGAGGGGTTGCAGGCAGGAGCAGCAGAGCGCTGCCTCAGCCCGTGCAGCCCCGGTGCCACGGGGAGGCTCAGGCTGGCAGTATCACCGCTCCACCGCTGCTCGCTTGCAATTTGTATCATGGGCAATTAAACCCTTCCTGTGCACGGAGATGAGATGTAATAGCCTGAATATTCAGCTTTTAACATCGAGGCATGAAGAGGTCCTTGAAGCATATTGCCTCTGGTCACCCACAACCACTGAATTCTGAGAAATGGTCTCCATTTCATAACAGATTTATAGCAGGCAGATTTCACATCAGCCTTTTAGGGGAGATGGTAGGACTGCTTCATCTGGAGATGCAGGAAATAAATAGAACCAATTTCTACTGAAAAAATGAAGTTTTGTTGAAAATAAATTAAAATTGTCAAAACCTAAAATGAATTACCTCAACCTCATCATTTCATTCAGAAACTTTTTTTTTTTTGTCAGTAAGCTAACAAAATATTTTGCTTTACCCTTATTGATTTTATTCACCTCATTTTGACTTTTAGTTTCAAATACTCATTTTCATGCTTTACTTATAGGACAGAATTTATCACCGTATGAAAAGCAAATCAAAACAATCTGATGATACTAAACATAAATATTTTGATTGTCCCTAAACCCATTTTCCCTCAGAAATGCTTAAGAATTTTGGCTGTTTGGCCCAGGTGGGAGGGGAGAGCAAGACTCCCTCCCCTACGATGCTGGCTGTTCGCCCTAGACCAGAAACCCTGTCCTCTGACCAGCTCTTTGACTTGGCTCTCACACACCTGAAATACCCAGACCGCTCCTGTGGAGAGATCTAAAGCCTTCAGTTCAGATAAATCAACTCTGCCTTAAAAATAATTCAGCCCATCAAGTGACAACTATCGGTACAGCTCAGAGCCTATATCTTTCAAATTTGACACAATAGTGCTTTCCCTTTGACTTGGAAGAATCAATTTAATGAGGTTCAGAGCACAGATCAGTACCCGAATCAAACACATGCTTCCTGGCCTGTCCGCGCACACACGTCTCCGTATGAAGAAGTGGGGCCGCTGGGGAACCGCAGAGCCGCTCCATTAGCTACCGCGCTTGCGATGGAGATGGCTGCATCCGCGCTTTTCTTGGCAAGATGCAGCTGCACGCGGCAGCTCTGAGCCTCAGCCCGCATGTCCCAGCCGCATCCCTACCAGCGTGTGATGGGCAAGGTCGCGTTCCCACCGCCCAGCGGCTGCAGCCCCGTCCACGCCTGTGCATCACAGCAAAGCCTCTTTTAATGCCCGGCCAGAGGGAAAAGCTCCTACCAAACCGAGGAGAGCTGCTAGCTGCCAGGGTTGCCAGGGCAAGGAACATGCCTCCAGCCTGGTCCAGGCCCCAGTACGGAGAGTCTTCCGGATGGCTGGAAAACTGTCATCATGGTCTTTTAACAAGCAGAAACCCACTTGGGGGCAGAGACCACTGTAAAGGGAGACCAGGAGCAGCTGTGGTGGTCATGAGCTGTGTTAGAAAAGTTTTCTGTGAGTAGGGGTGAGGAATCACGAGTTACAATGCTCTGAGGTCGGGCACGATGAGCACACCGGCTACTCGGGAAGCACCTACAGCATCCTTCCCAGGCTGCCTGCAAGGGTTCCGGGCAAAAGACCCCTTTGCATTCAGCCCAGCTGAAGAAATGTGAGTTTTCTCCAATGGCTGGGACGAGGTGAATATCAGATTGAGCAATTCCTGCCAGCAGAAGGCCAGAAATCGGATTCATGAAGAAATTTACAAGAGCTGCTTACTTCATTATGAATGTTGATTTATCCCGTGTTGCCCGAGGGCCAGCGGCCGCCCCAGCTGTGGGCGGTGTGGAGGCACCTGCGTGCCAGGACTGACGCTGCCGTTTAAGAAACCTGACCAACTCCAGCCACATTCCCCATTTAGCATCAGACTGGGGAGCACAGATGTTAATTAACTTTAGGGCTTTGCTCTCCAGAAATGTCTCGGAAGAAAAGTACTTTCCCCCCTCAGGAGGCTGCTATCCAGATTTTCATATTTTATTTAGCTCCAAATTTTAGAGGCAAAACCCCTGCTTTTTGTTCATTTTCTCTGATAACAGACTCCTTGTGTTTTCTGCACAATAAACAGCCCATAAATAAAATACTGACATGGATGTCACACAGAAAATATCTAGAGGGGATTAGTGTATGTTCTGGATAATAAAAAAAGGAGGTGGTTGAATTATTCATAGCGTGTAAATCAGCCCTTCTCCGGTTTGGGAGCAGACCCTGAAACTTGCGGAAGCTCTTGGGATACGTTCAGGATGGGGGTAACTGATTTATTTCATTAGACCTTCTGTTGCAGTTTGTGATTTGTCCTGCAAGTCACACGTGATTGGTGCTATTCCTCAGTGGCCTCACGATTTTTTTTTTCTTAAGGCAATGACAAACGATGGCTACAGGACGGCCACTGCCCTTCTCCGTGTACCCGACCTCACGGCCTCGCAAACACGAGCAGCTACGTGCGGAACAGTCACTCTTCTAGCGCTTGGGCACACAGGAATGGGCTCAGGTGACTGTTCCTACACATCAAGGAATCAAGAGATATGAGCACTTTCCAAGCAAATGAGTATTTGTTAAGACGTTATACATGCACCACCAGCTCCGGCGGCACTGAGCCATCACTCAGGCGTGGAAACTAATGGCCAGAAATAGCCATTTCCCAACGTTTTAAATTTCTACATTATGCATCTTTATCAGGGCCCAAAACCCGACCTAGCTCATTACACGAGTGCATGTCCTGGGTGACTTCATTAGATTTATGCTGATGCCTGACGCTCGCTGCACACCGGGCAGGCCAAGAAGAGCGCGCAGTCCTTGGCAGAGCGTCGCAGCATGCCTCAGGCATTGCGATCCACCCGAGAAGTGGGTGCATCTGGGCTATTGCCTCCCAGACAGATGATTTGTGAAGCGTTTTTAAGTCCTTTCAGTTGAGAAGTGCTATGCAACCGCTGGAGTCTATTATTATCGGGGAAGAAGGGGGGAGGTAACAAATTTCCTTTACCTATAGGCTTATCTTGTGCTCCAGAGCAACACATTCAAGCATCTTAAAAAGTGTGCCATTTTCATTTCATTTCCTCCCTACTTATTCCAAAGCAGCCAAAGCTAAGTATAATCAAGACTTAAGTGCTCCTCAGAGCCAGACAATTATTACCGGTCTCGGTTTCCCCATCTACTAAGAAGAAATGAAGATATTAACCCAAGCCTTACAGCGGGACACCGGGGCTGTAACCCAAAGGCTTCCCACTGCGGCTCCCACGCTAACTGCCT
Organism: Anarhynchus alexandrinus; assembly: GCA_008711295.1. NCBI lineage: Eukaryota > Metazoa > Chordata > Aves > Charadriiformes > Charadriidae > Anarhynchus > Anarhynchus alexandrinus. Next base: position 170,745 of record VUYV01000239.1, read on the forward strand.
TCCAACCAAGCACAGCTGCCGCTCCTCGGGATGCGGCTCCGCTTCCCTGCGGAGATGCCTCGAACCGCTCTCTGCAAGGGTGGCTTAGCCCTGTGTGGCTTTCGTAGAGCCCAGGTCCTCTCTTGGGGATCTTTGCCCCCGCTGCTGGGAGAGCTCAGCCGGTCACGAGCAGCTGCCAGCTCGCTGCACACTCTGATAACGTGGCATCGATGGGGATTTTACTCAAAGAGCTGGGATTCGGCAGCTCGGCCACCCGCAGCTCTGAGCGGGGAGGAAGCAGTCCTTGGAAGAGGGTTGTGCGGACAGCCACTGCCTCCCTGCCCCGCTAAGCCATCCCTGCACAAAAAGCACCCGCGAGCAAAGACAAAGCGCTCCAGGTCCCCGAGCTGGCTTTGTCACAGCAGCCCCCTCCCTCCCCACTGCCCCCTGTCAGCTTTACCTCCGAAAGCCAAACCTCCCTCCCCGGCTCCTCAGGATTTACATGAAAGCAGTCAGTGGGGAGTTCTCTTCATTCATGCTGGGCTTATACTTCTAAATTATAAAGTGTGTCAAATGAGGATTTAATTTACATTTAACAAGACAACGTTTGTAAATTAATTATTCATCAGCTGATAACGAATAAACATTTCCCCCTTCCCTCCCTCCCCCTTTTTCACAGTGTTTTCACAAATGCACCATACATGCAAATCTATTAAATCTATTCTGCAGTACTCCAAACGTGGGAAAATATGTTCTTCATCCTCAGTTTCGTTAGTGTGTTGCATGGTAACTAATGCAGCTAGGCACAGCATCAGGAATTTAATAGCGCGCAGCATCTCCTTCCTAAAGAGGGAAGGGGGGAATATTCAACACGTGTATTTGGACGTATCACCCTCTTCGGGTTCCAGTCCCGCACTCACAGGCAGAGCTAAGAAAATAATTTGCTGTAATAACGGAGGCAGGAGCTTAACCCTACCCCCTGGAAATCACAGGCACTTCAGAGGCAGCACAATCTGGCCCCTGGTGAACGACAGAGGCCAATTTTGCTCTTTCCATTTTATTATCATTTTAAGTAATGAGATTGAGGTGGTGCACGATCCCAGCACAAGAGCTGTCATCAAGTTTTGCTACAGAATTTGGCACACAAGGGCATCTCCTCACACACACACCAAAGAGAGGAGTCTCGAGCATCTGAACTAGCCTTGACCGCACCACCTCTGATCCCAGACACACGAAGCAGGTAACCGAGGCAGGTCCCCAGATGAGTGGCATGTCTCCGTTCACTTTGGCCAGGAGGCTACCACAGTGTTAGGGTTATGTTCTCGGTGTTCAACTCCTTGAGCCTCACACTTGGTTTTGCACAAGAAAGGAATAAAAGGACATTCAGCTCTGACCTCTGGGAGGAACTGGAGAAGGTCTGGGCAGGACTTGCTCCATCCCCGAGCTCTGAACAGAAGCACTTTTTCCACTCCCACCCATGCTGGCTCTCATGGACACTTCACGGACATCCTCAGGACTGAAAGACACTCAGCCCCAATAGTTGGCAACCGCTTTACTGCTACAGCATCATTTCCCAAGAGTTAAGCAACCCTAAAGGAAGGTGATCCAGAACTCTAGGTGCCCTTGACACCAGTTAAAGCTATAATCTATAGCAATAAAGCCATTACAAAACAAAACCAGCAGCAAATCCCTCCAGCAAACAACCAGTCAGCGAAAAAATTGAACCCAAAAAGTCTCCTGCATCGGTCCTTGCTGCCGCAGCCCTCCCTGGCACCCCTTCCTGCAAGCATGCTCGGAGAACCAAGGTGGGTCTTTGCACCAGGCTCAGCTTAGTGATATACCAAGGACACCTAAACACTGTCTGTGTTAATGGGAATCTAATTGGCCATCCAGATCCGTGACACAGCTTGGAAAGCTGTGGCGCTGTGGGTGATAACTCATTTGGCTTGAGGTGCCGCTGGCCGGCACCCAGTGACAGCAGGCGGCTCTGGAAGGGCTCATGGCCGAACGCATCCTTTCCCTGCTGGTGTAAACACAGCTTCCCACCACCCTGAGAAGCGCCAAGTGCCCCAATCCCACCCAAAGACAACAGGTTCATGGGGATGGGGAGGAAACCCCAGTCCATGCAGGGACTGGACCTGTTGGTCCCACTTTTCTCCACCCTTTTCCCTCTCAGCTCATCCTCTTTCAACCAAGTCCCGTGTCCCACTTCCTACCGTTTAACCATCTCCTAGCTTTATTTCTGGTTACTGTCACATTTTGGCTGGCAAAGCACAGAGGGTCCTTTCCCCAGGGAGGAGAGAATGTAAAATTTGCTCAGCTACCTAAATGGGAAACAAGACTGCCATTCTTGTCTACAAAAGAGACCAGGAAATCACTTTACATTTCTTCCCCCTCCAAACCTGCCTGCCTTCTGCTGACTCCTGAATGTTAATGTTATTTATGACAAGTGATTGATGAGGGGGATGCAGAATTCACACCCAGCGCAGGGCATTTTCAAATCACCTATTCATTTTTAAGGACCGGAATCAGTTTTGTATCCTGACATGATTTATCATTTGGAGGTTGAGCAGCGGCTACGCAGGGCTATCTTCCAAGCCCTGACAGAGCATCACCAGGCTGAAAGCAGCGGTGAGTAGTTAACCCTTTGAGGGGTGAGCAGAAGATCACAGGACACCACTATTAAACTAAATTGCTTAAGTTGGAGCCTTCTATTCCACCAGTGTGTCAAACCATCCTGTAGCCTTCAGCTTCAGACCACGCTGGTCCAAGCTAACAGCTACAGTAATGCTGCTGTATTTCTTAAAAGCAGAACTAGGTTTTTATCTTCTACATAGCCTGGCTACGTGAAAGAGAAGTATTTACGTAAGACGCTGTCATCACAATGCACCTAAAAGAGATCAATGGGATATTTCCCCTCCAGCGGACCTTCCAGCCTACACGAGCTGCTGTATCTGCGGCAGAAAGCAATCCCACCACAGGCTCAGGAGAGATCTAGCTCCGAGTCAAACTCTGGTTCCCTTCCCTCAGAAACGTGCATTTCCTCAGGTTGCGTATGGTAAAAGGGAAAGATCAGACACGTGGGACGGGCCTGACAGCCGGGAGAAGGTTGTGAGAAGCTATATAAAAAGGGACAAAGTGGGAATGACATGTCCCCAGCAAAGACAATCTGTATCATACATTTGATGCCAGCCTGCCAGTGGCTGGCACGACCCACAGAATGACTTCATTCATTGCATCAGCATGGAAAAGCAAACAAACACAAAACAAGTGGGTGAAGCAGCCAAGTCCAGAGGTGACACTGTGGCAGCTTTGTCACAGCCCTTTTCTCCTGCTTCAGGAGACACTATTGCAGGATGCAGCCTCTCTCATGAGCAGGGGGAGGTAGGTATTCAGAGTACAGATGGCAGAAAGCTGCCAAAGCTACGAGACCTGGATCTAACTGTCCTCAGTACCTTTAATATCAGCCCAGCATCTCAGGGAGAAAGGCTATAAAGCTCAAGGGCATCACAGATTCAAGCTTAGGAAGTTACCTAAGGGGACAGGGAAGGAGAGATGTCCACGGACATCCTGGGGAGTCTACTCCCCACTGTCTACTTGGGGAGTCATGCGGAGGTGTCTTCAGACCGCTGTTGACTGTTGGGACCCAGCAGGGACCCCTGTACTTGTAGCAGCCAGGCACTTCAGAGAGAGTGCAGCCAGTTGTGTGTGATGCCACAAAATCCCTCAACTGTCTCTATGCTGAATGGTTTCCTCCCCTGCCTGAGCAGCTCCTTGCCATGCCATTCCCACAAACAGCAGTACCTTCCTCAGGTGGGAAGGCTGCAGATGGGTAGATCAGCCCCATGGCAGCAGCTTCCCCAGCAGAGCCCTGAAGATGTAGGCAATTCCCAGCACCAGTCTTGCCTTCACGCTCCTGGCTCACATTAAGTGCCCTGGGACACCCTGGGATCCCGTGCAGTCATGGAGCTCCACTCCATGAAGCGTAAAAACTTCTGCTGACTCTTAGAAAGAGCTAAACACATGGGTTGAGCTGCTGTAGGAATGGTCTGTCTTCAGCAGCGCTCTCCCATATGATTCTCTGGTTTCTAGTAAGGGTTGAGTTCACACAACAGTTTTTCCCCTTGGTGGGGATGGCTGTTGTCACCGCCTTGCATCCTGTTTTCACAGCAATACTGGAGATGCTGAATAAGCCTGAAGTCCCTGTATCTGCAGCCATATATGGTTGGTATTAGCCCAGTGGATCTAAAATACTGAAAGACTGGGATGGATGTACGTACATTCTCACATACCCATCACCATGGCATGCGCTGTGTTTCTTAGGAAACCGGATTAGCAGCAGTGCCTGGTATCTCCGTTTAGGAGAATGGATGAACTCTGGATGCAAGACTGGATTTTATAAGCCACTCTCTGCTGCTACCACCTGCATGGCTCTGCTGTGCTCGTGTGACAGAGAGGAGGGCAGAGCTTCCTACAGGGGTGAAAAGGGGTAAAGTAAATGTATGAGAGGGAAAGAGAAGGAGTGAGGAGGTGCACTGTGGTTTTGTGGGGTTTTCTTGGCATGTCCTTGGGCAGTGCAAAGCAGATGGGACAGCCACCTATAACATGACTCTTATGCTCTACCTTCAGGCACAGCAGTGACCAGGGAGGTGCGTACACCCAGCCCCTGCACCGTTCCCCCTGCACTGCTGCTCTTATGCTGCTGTGGCATTGTGTCCACACACCCACATGGGATGGAGGAGCTCGCGGTATCTGCTGGCAGCCAGGGATGACATCCACGGGGCTTGGGCCATGGTTCTCCTTCTGGAGACTGGGCCCACAGAAACAATGACAGGATTTTTTTTCCCTTCAGGCTGTCCCTGCTGGGCCTCCTGATGGTGCCCTCATCGTGCAAGCAAGCAGCCAGCCAGGTACCCATCTGGTGGCCCATGAGCAGGCACTGCTCGGAGGCACATGCTCAGCAGTGGCCAGTCAGAAGAGCTGCTTCAAAATGCTTTTTGGAGTGGAAATGGTACTACAACTACAATGCCATTCCTCCACCCCCGGAGGGGTTTGTTCAGTGGAAATTTTCTGCTTGGGAAACTAAAAATAACATGCCCATCCTGAGAACTTTCTTTTTTTGGTTTAAGGGGGCTGGTTTTGTTTCTACGCCGTTTTGCATTGAAGGAGACAAAAAAAGCCAAATTATCCTGGCTGTACCTCTCCTTTGTCCTCTCCACCTCACTGCCCAGTAGGCCAAAGAAGTCTTTCAAAACCTGACAGCAGTCAGGTTTGTTTCTTGCTAGAAAAGAGGAAAAAATGACTTCACAGGGAAAATAATACTGGAAGTTTCCTGTGAAAAATAAATAATCAACAGTTGCTCTCCAGTGTGTGGCCTGGAGGCTCTTCAGACCAAAGAGCATCTCTGTTGAGTGTTTCTGCAGCTCCTGGTACAGCAGGGTCCTAAGCCACGAGCAGAAACTGTCACAGTCGTGGTGGCATCCGTCTAAGGTGCTACATACTGAAGAAGAGCCATCAGACCTGAGGTACCCTGCCTGCCCCTCCCCAGCACCACCGGCCAGGCCTGGGCACCCAAGTTTCACACCATCAGGCCATTGCCATGGAAACCATCTCCAGGTACCTATTTCAGTCCTCCTGGGAAGCATGCTGCTCCCCATCCCAGCCACCACCGCACTGGCTCAACCAGGGTGGTGCAACCTGCCCTAAGCATCCTGGTGCCTGCACACTTCCCAGGCAGGAGACGGCAAAGCTACCACGCAGAAGTGTCTGTCTACACATTGCCAATGGAGACCAAAGAGCGTCATCATCCTTCTCTCTGAGCTTGTGAGCATGGTAGGGTTGCTGAGCTCACTAGGGGCCCCTGAGGACCTTGCTCCTAACCAGGGATGGCTGTCGAGTCTTTTTAGCTCCAGCTATCAGTGGGGTCAGAGCACATCTTCCCAAGGGAAGGGAAACAAATCCACCTCTTCTTGTGACAACACCACCTTCACACCGTGTCTAGCCAGCATGACGCAACCTGCCAGCAGCGCTGGGCCAGCTACCTCCCACACTCTCAGTTGTGGCAATACCGCAACCCAGCAGCAATGACACCACTCACCATCTGGATGACAGACACCGGCCCAATGCTGTTCACGTAGATATCCACATCAATAAACGTGGGCTTGACTGTAAAAAAAATAAAATAGGTACAGATGAGCTGGGGCTAGGATCATTTGTGAAGGGCTGAGGACTGGGGGAGCATCTGGGATCAGCGTGGCTCTATCTCACCTAAAATCCCAACTACAGCAGCCACAAAAGCATGGAAAACACAAGACACAGCCAGGCCAGGTCACCACCCGTGGCTACAGGGAACTTCAGGGGACACTTACTGCCAATATCAGGCCTCAGCTTGTTGTCATAGTTCTTCAGCAGTGAGTTGAGGATCTGCGTGGCATCAGTCTCCTGTGCCTTGGGGGTGAGGACCCAGGTTTTATTGATGCTGAGGTAATCGTAATCATATTCCTCTGTGCTCTCGCACCTGGAGCGGAGACAAAAGGAGAGAGACATCACTGTGGCAGCTCTCTGGTGGTCCGTGGGAGTAGGGGCACAGCTGGGTTTCAGAGATACTAGAGGAGGAGGATGCAGCACTGCTAAAAGCTCTAGGCTGTCCTCTTAGCTACGCTGCTAAGAAGACACCACTCACCTGGCACCCTTTGCTCACTTCAGGGTCCCCAGACATGCAGGGCCTTGCTGCCAGCGGTCAGGACTAGCAGGCATGGGGTGCTCCACATCCTCCCCAGCTCCCTTTGGAGACACGCTGCTCATCCCCAAGCATGGGAGCCAGTCCCGGCCCTCCCCTGCCTCATTCCTGCCCATCCCACTCCCGGTCCTCCTCTGCTGCCAGCAGCTCCTGCTCCTGGAGCTGCCTGTTAACCCCAAATACTGCTCAGCTGCTCTGCCTGCCACTTGCACCTGAAGTGGGCTTCCTCTGAGGAACAAGACAGCGACCAAATAGCATTTTGGGGGAGCAAGGCATTTACAATAAGAGAATTTCAGAGAAAAGAGGTCCTAAAACTACCAAGCGGGCAGCATGCACGCTGGCTTGCCAGGAACCCAGCCATCTGCCCTGCACAGATCCTCACAAATTAAAGCCTTATGCAAACTCCTCTGCCCTCAGGCCAAGACCTGCCACAACCCATTCCCTGTACTCCCCATCCCTTCCTCCCCAGCCTTTGGTATGAGCTCCCATTTAAAGATACTCCATCTTCTTGATCTTCCAGTTCCAAGCCGGGCAAGGAAAGCTTGCATCCTCCTTTGGATGTGATCTACTTAGCAACAGCTTCTCCCGCTGCCTTTCAAATCTGCCCTCTCTAAACCTTTCGCACCCCTCCCTTTTTCAAAAGGAGTTTTCCTAAACCCTCTAATTAAATTAGGTCCACGTGGTCACCTGGGAAATTCTAACCACCTGCCGCTGCACCGGGCAGCTCATTCACAAGATCGTCCCCGGAATGACACAGCCATATGCGGGAGAGGATGCGGAGCGATCCCACACCCGGCACACCCCCCTCGACGTCTGCCATGTCAGCGTGTCACCTGCTCCAGCGCCAGAAAGGGTCTCGCAGCGGGAGCTGCCACTGCGTTGACACTTCCCAGCTGGAGCCTCGCAGCTCCGAGGTGCAATCAGGCACCGCTGATACACATCTCCCCTCAGCGCCTGGGGAGGCAGAGCCTGGCAAAGGTACTCGAAGGGGGGGGAAAAAAGCATTAAATTGACATGTTGCAGTCAATTTATCAGATGCTCCTCTTTTAAAACCCCAGATAAAACTCGCTTTCACCATCACTTTGAAACTCTCTGCATCTCCCCAGCTTTCGGGCAAGGGGATGCGTCCCCCGACGAGGGCTGTGCTGCGTGCAGCTGCCTGCCTGCCGCCGCACATTAGGTGCTGGTACATCAGCTTGTTGTCTCCCGTCTGATTGCGCTGCACTTTCTAACGATGCTTACAGAGTCTTAAGCAACGCTGTCAGGATGCGCTTCCCTACCCGAGCAGCGGCAGCGAGGGCTTGCCCGGCCGTCGTGCTGCGCCGTGCCTTCGACATGCAGCCCAGCAGGCAGCTCCGCAGCTCCAGTGGCTGCAGAGGCATGGGGGACCCCCGCTGTGCCCACCTGAAAACTGGCCAGAGCCGAAATCTGGGGCTGGCCCCGCTCCTGCAGGGCACAGAGGGACACATGTCTCTGCCCACAGCCCAGGTCAGGGCAGGGGAAAGCAATCCTAACTGCTGCCAGTGTTTTGGGTGATGCAGGCTGCCTCTAGCAGAGTGAGAACAGCTACACCGAAACCTTATCTCGGTGTTCCTTTGGCCCTACTTGAAGTCAGCCCAAGACAGGTCACCTGCCGGCACTGAACCCCGCATGTCCCACTGCCCTGCCAAAATCCAGTTCCTGTAAGCCGTAAGGCCCAAAACATCCCTCCGGGGCTGAACAAAACCAGGCTGGTTACTCTGACCTCAGCCTTCTGGCATCCCTCCTTTTAGTGTCGCTGATTAACACCCTAAGGCTCGGGGGTAGCATTTCCAGGGAGTCACATCCCTATTACAGATGCAGTGACACTACCAAAAATATGCTTTTTGCTAATGCAGCTAATCCTGGACTACTAAACCATACTAAGCCATCTTAGCATAAGCAAGCCAGCTTTTGCTGGAGAAAATATGCTTTTGCTGGGTGTCTGTGAACACACAGACACACACCAGCTCTTGCTGGTCAGGAGCGTGTCCCTGTGCAAGCCCCTGCCTTCTCCCCAGTCTCTCTTCCCAGTGGCCCCGCTTCAAATCAATAAGGGAAGAGTCCAAGAGCCACAGCAGGGGAGAGGAATTAAGGTGACATGTGCATGTCCCCCCACAGCTGCTAATGGAAATGTCACACTGCAAACCTGCAACGATCCCCAACGCGCTGTGAACACTTGCCGGCCCGGCGGCTCCATCTCGTGCAAAGTGACTGGTTCGGTGACAGGGGACAGCCAGTTCTCATATGTCTCCGTGCAGCCAGGAGGAAAGGCAGAGACGTGTTTCCTCACCTCCGCTTGTCGAAATGTCAAAACATCCACCTCACAGCGCTCCTGCGCTTGGCCGGGGGGCTGGGACGCGGCCGCCGGCGTGGGCAGGGGGTGGGCAGGGGGTGACAGTGGGGCAGAGCTGGGGACATTGCGAGGAAACCCCTGGTCTCACAGACACAGTTGGGGTCGTGGCAGCTCCTGCTGGTGCCCAGAGCAGGAGGCCTGCACGGCAGGGAGGTGTCCTTTCAGATGCGCTCACGTATATGGATGGGGTTGGACAACCCTCCTCGGGCAACCCTTGGCATTACAGCAGGCCAGTGCTCTGCCGTGCATCCCTAATTCTCTTTTACTCAAGCAGATACCTGTTTTGCCGAGGTTTCCAAGCACACTGATGGTCAAAGTAAAAGCCACCTGAAGAGCTGGTGGCTGTCTCCCTCCCTCAGTGCCCAAGCTGTCTGACAGGGTTTCCCTTGGCAGGAGGGGAGGAGAAATATGTGCCACGAGCCCTCAAAGACACTTCTGCTCCTTGCCTGGTAGGACAGCCGATGCTGCTTGACCAGGATGCATACCCACTACTATTTGCAACTTGGTGTGCTAATGACGTCTGACACCAGTAAAATTTTGTACGGAGACCTGCACCCACTGGGGAGGTGAGACACATCCTCTCAACCATCCCTAGCCCTGAAGTAGGAACATCCCGAAGCAGATGCAGATACCAGGGCTGGGATTGTCCAGCCCCTCTGCAAATGCAACTCACAGCCTCCCCTGCTCCCGAGGAACAGGCAGGAACAAAACGCAAGGACACATTTCCTTGGGTTGAAAAGCTCTGTGGTCAATCCTAATTACCACATGCTAATGTGTCCTTCTAGCCACCCAGCCCAATGCCTTCAAGGGTTTTAGGCACAGGGACGTTCAGGCAAATTAAATTAGGAGCAGGCAGAGGATTTAAGGACGGGGGGCTCTCTAAACTGTACCCTTACTCATTTAACACGTCTTTGTACCTCTTCTTTCACAGCACGCTCCATGAAGCTCCAATGGACAAGTCTGCACAGTTTCAACCATCCACCAAGCCCAGCTTTCCGGCAGTGCGATGGTGTGCAGGGATCCTGCCTTCAGGGCTCAGAGTTGGATGCCTTGGTCCCAACCGAGGCAGTGCCCTGGGAAATGCTGGTGAATGAGGCTCTGCGGTGGGGGGGCCGTCAGGGGAGTGCTGAGTCACCTGGCACAAAGCATCCAGCCCGCTCCAGCGCCAGGAGATGGGTCTTGCAAGCTTGTGCCGGGACAAGAGCTCGCACCCACGCGGCACCTGAACAGAGCTCCTCACCTCTGCACCCACCATCAAGTGTTGGGCAGGAGAGATTCACCCCCCGCAGGGTGCAGCCAGGAAAAATGCAGTGAATGCAGAGTAAGACCCTGATGTAACTTGCTCCTTTTCTCCTTCTTCTCCCACAGGCTTCCTCTCCTCCTTCACCACAC
>VUYV01000239.1:182810-234657 GCA_008711295.1 Anarhynchus alexandrinus
CGCCCGGCTCCGCGCTCCGCGTCCCGCTCCGCGCCCCGCTCCGCGCCGGCGGGGAGGCAGGGGAAAGTTGGGCATCTCTTCTCCGAGTCGGCGGCGGGGAGGGGCCGGGCGCAGGGTCCTACCTCCCCGCGCAGGGGCTGCCTCCCCCCGCGCCCCCCCGGGGGCTGAGCGCCGGCGGGGGGGGGCGCACGGCGGAGCCGAACCCGCGCATCTGCCTGCTGCCGGGGAGCGAGCACCGTCAGCTGGTGTAAAGCATCGCTCGCTCCCCCTTTGCGTAACGAGGCGCTTGATTTCTCTTAATAATAGCTGCTTTTTTTTTTTTTTTTTTAAAGCAAAACAGTTGTGTGGGATTTTTTTTCTAAAAAAAACCCGAAAAGAGTGGGTAATTATTGTTAAAATATGCAAGGCGTCAGGCTGCGCTGGGCTGAGCTGCAAGGGAGACGCAGCCGGGAGAGGGTCCTTTCCCACCTGTTGGGGCTGTGGTCCCGCAAAAAAAATCCGGGAGGGTGCGTGGGTAGGAGCTGCGGGACAGCCCGGGGTCCCGGGTGGGCTGTGGGTTTTCAGCCTGTCGCCCTCTGCTCTCACGCTTTGCCAAGCTGCACTTGGGCAATTCTTTTCACTGCTGGCATCCAACTTGTGAACAGCAATAACACATTCCTTCTTGGTGAGTTTTGGGTGAGAGTTGCTCAGAACCAACTTTGTTACAGCTGCATGAGGTACCAATAATTGTCCTTTGCCATCTGCCTACAGCTGTGAGTTGCAGGAGCCCGTCCCCAGACCAGCCTGGTCCTGCATCTCCCAGAAGGTCTCGTAAGACTGATGACAAATGGGGATTTGGTGTCACCTCTCCAGACTGGAGCGGGACCATCCCTGGTACTGGAGCAGGACTGCGGACAACTGACTCTCTCACTCCTGGCCCTGTCACAGCCTTCCCCACACGAGCATGGGCAAGTCTCTTCTCTGCTCTCCGTCGGCAGCGTGCTGGTAACCACTGTCTCATTTGCTCAACTCGGCAGGACAGGGAGATACCTGTTCCCGAGGCACGTTCTGTGCCTAATAGCCAGGACCAGTCTCGGTGGGGAGGCTACGGCAGTACAAGCAGTAAATAACAGCAGCACACCTGGGTGATTTTTCAAGGCTCTTCCTACGCAGACTCTCCCTTGCTGATTCTTGCAATGATCACCTTAAGCCCTCAAGAATGAGATCTGAGCAGTTTCAAAGCTGTAGGAGCCAGCTGCAGGCACCGCAGCTCCGAGATGGCATCTCCCTGTAACGAAGCAGCTGCAGATTATGTTTCCTTTGCTGCATGCAAAGAAGCCAGCTTTACAGGAAGCACATGTCAAAAGAGTAAATAATGAATATCAAAGCAGCAGTGAAGGTGAAAAGAGCCCTTTAAGCTTCAAAGCAGGCCACTGGATTGCCCCAGAAGTTCTTCAGGGATCCAGCTGAAGCTGAAGTTGGGGAAGGGGCAAGAGCAGCTGCAGGGAGGATGTAGCTGTCGATGATTCTGGTCATTAAGAGATGACAGAAAATCCAGGGGTTCATATATGTGCTCTCAGCTCCCCCTCAAGACGCAGGATGTGAAGTGGTATGTGAGGAAATTCATGGCACTCATTTCTTTTGACCACCCCTTCTGCTACCTGAAAGAGAACTGAGAGATCTGTGGAGGACTGACGCTTGGAGAGCTGGAGATGGTCTGAGCAGCGTTAGAGAAACACAACATCCATTTATGCTGCTGTTTTGGGGACACCTTTCAGGCAGTTGTATGCACCAGGAGCATCTGAGCAGCTGTCCTCCCCGGTCTTCTCCTTTGTCTACAGTGGTTTCTTGTTGTAACTGGTACTGAATCTTTTACTTGGACCAGGGATAAGTGCAAAGCATGTTGATGGTGTAGGAGAGCAAGGGGAGGGTGCTGCTTTTCAAGCAAACACCTTGTTTATCGACAGCACAGGCTCAGCCTGGGAGAAACCCATTTTAAATTCATGGTGAATAATTTTGAGCAGGAAAAACCAACCTCAGTCCAAATGCTGAGAAGGACAAAATGTCCTGCACCAGTGTTTTGGGAGGAAACAGCCCCTATTTTCCACTTTGAAGAGACATTTGTTTTGAGGTCTACCGCCGTGGGATTCTCCAAACTTAAACAGGAGATGAAATGTTATATTCAAGATGCTTTTTGTCCCTTCTGGTGTTTCAATTCAACTGGCAAACTGATAAAACCTATTATTTAGAGAGTCCTCGTGAGCACAGAGCCTGGGGGGGGGGGGGGCACACTGCCACAGTAAATGAGGGTTTGATCGTGCAGTCCTCGCTGCAGGATTTAGCCCTGGGAGACAAGGAGACAATTCCAGCCCTGGCCCAGGATCCCAAATCTTGTAAGGTTGGCAGTGCTTTCAGAGGGAGCCGCCCAGTAGCCGGAGAGTCCTGTCTGAGCCGAGGCACGTCTGCAGCCCTTTCTGAATCCCACTGCGCTCTCTCAAAGGCTCCTTTGCAATGTCAGTCATGAAATCTGTGCCGCCTGCTCCGGCGTTTGGTGGGTGGTGGTTGGGACTGCAGGCTGGAGCAGCAGGTGAAGGCAGGAGGCAATGCTCTGCCCTCCTCTTCCTTGTGCAAGGGGCTGCTCGCTCCTTGCCTCAGGAGATGCCAAAGACAAGGGGTGTCTCCTCCAAGGAGCCTGCTCTTCTTCTGGGCTGCTTCAGGAGTGCTGTACTGAGGGAAAATAGATACAAGTGGAGAAAAATATTAACCCAAAGTGTTTAGGAGCTGGTTTCTGAGAAAACTCAGGCTCTTGGCATTTCCAAAATCCTACTCAGACGGGTCTCTTTCAAGAGTGGAGGAGCAAGGCGACCCACAGTGGGACAAGAGGACCCTGAGCAGAGACAGGTTCCACAGGGCACTGCAGGAACAGGTCAGGCTTGAGAGCATTGCTGGCAGAGCTGGGGACGCCAGGACAAGGAGCTGCCAGGGTATTTGCAGGCAGCCACTGCCAGGGCCATGCAGCAGACAGCTCTGAAGGGCTGCATGGAGGTGAGTTTGCCTTCCCCTCCTCCCATCACTGCTCCACGTCATCTGTCTGAGGACAGAGCACAGTTAGAGCCACTGTCCTTGATGCTCACTCTCCTCCTGGTAACGAACCAGGGCTCGTGCCGCTACCTAGCCAGTGCATCCTCCAGGAGCAGCGCAGGTTCCCACGCCGGGGTTTCCCATGGATCTCCTCCCGGTGCCCAGAGCTGTGGGCTCTGGCAGAAGGCAGAGGGTGGTCAGGCTGTGACTCTCCTACAGCAGCATCCGTGAGGCTGAGTACGCCGACACGCCTGGGACGAGAGCAGTGAAGGACATCCGAGGAGAAGCTGGTTACAGCGTCCCTTTGGGAAACTTGGAGGATGAAAAACCCTGTGTAAGCCTCAGACCTTTTCTCTGAGTTGGGGCACGTCCTGCATGGTAGAAACATTTGTTTACTCTACCGGGGCATTTGTTCAACATCGCCGAGGTTTTGTCTTTTTCAGGCTCACCAGGCAGACCGGGCACAGTGGCAGATGCTGCATCTGGGCTCACACGACATCAATAACCGCTCCAGCTGGGCTCTGGCTTCCCACCATTATGGACAGTGATGATATATGAAGCAGACAGGACACAGTTCGGTTTTCAGGTGCAGGAGTGAACTTACAGTGCTGACAGATAAAAAAAATGTGTTTGGAGCCTGAACAAATGTGACGTGAATGTTTTCCAAGGAGAATGAAGGGTGTGGGAGGACAGCCCAGGCCGTAGCAAGAGCTGGTGCAAGCTGTCCCAGAGGGTGACAAGAGCGTTGTTGGGAGTGAGAGCTTTTACTTTTGTCCTCTGCTGCTACGTCAGGCCAGGCCTGAAGGAGTCTCCACATCCCTTCCACTGTGGACGGTCCCTCTTCAAAATTAGTTGCTTAGTGGCAAGAGATCACCAAACTGATAAGCGATCTGATCCTGGGTGTCAGATTGGTTCTCGCTGTCATCCTGGGGGTGGGAAAGGTGCCGTTTCCTGGGTTTTTATGGTTCTGCTCTTCTGGTGCTCTCCCCAGCTCAGGGCTTAACACATTATGTTCCTCTTAGGGATCAATAAGTGAAAACAGAAAATGTGCATGGGAAAGGGTGGGGAGAGGAAGAGAATTGACAGCACTTGACTAAAAAGGGAAAAATCTCAGCAAACTGAGCACCAGGTGTTTCAATACTTTTTCAAGTGGAATTCGCAGCTGTGCCATCCATATATCTGATGTTGTACGTCCAGTACAGGACCATGAGCTGGAAATTTGGCATGTCGCCTCCAGAATAACTCCCAGGCAGTACATCCATATTTTAAATACTGTGCAACTGCTGACACAAACTTTGGGGACATGCAGCTGCAGGAACAGGAGTAGCTGCTTCTCTTCACTGTAGAAATGCGGCAGCCTCTGGATAGAGACACACTAGCTCCTTATCAACCCGTGCCACAGTAGTTCACGGTAGGAGAAAAGGAGCCAGGAAGGTCATGGAGGCAACAAAAACTGTCGCTGGGATGCAAACTGTATTTCACACAGTGATTCCTCCCAGGGTTGCAGAATAGCTGGGAAAAACCTGGGTTTGGGGCTCTCCAGAGGACACGCCGGGATTGAGAGCAGAGCCTACACATGCAGAAGATGGTGCTCATGACCAAAACCCCATGGGTGGACCTGGCCAGCAGTAACCCTGCCTGACCCTCTCTGTACGGCAGATCTGACGGCACAGCTGAGCGCACATCATCACCCGTTGGCCTCCCTGGCAGGATTTAAGAGAGAGGGAGGCACAGTTGCCTTTTATTGTTGATACCCTTAGGCTTTTCTGTCCAGAGATGCGGGGATTTCAATGACTTCTCTCTACGCTGGCTCGTGAATGTTTATACACCAGTAAATAATGTTAACCGCTCATCTGTGGCCGAGTTTAGCTTTCGCAATTGCAACCGCTTCCAGCAGCCGGTCTGGGTCCTGCCCTCCGCTGTCCCTCCTGCCCCGGCCGTGCGGTTTGCCCGGCAGTTCCACGTTGTGTCAGCCTGAGGATAACGCAGGGCGGCTGGCAAGTGGAGAAACCAGAGAAAGGAGCTTTCCTCCCAGAGCTGAGGCAGAACGCAGCCCCTCCTGTGGCAGGCACCGGGTGATCTGGGGTCACAGGAGCTGTGTTGCTTTGCTGCCTGTTACGGGAGTGACTCTGAAGCCCCGGGACAGCCGCCTGCAGCGAGCCCATATCGCACACCTCTTCCCTTCTTCGGAGCTACTAGGGCCTCTTTATTTTCCTCCCCTGTCAAGATCCAGTGTCTCCCCCAGCAAGAGAGAAATGCCCTTCTCGCTCAAATGCCTGAACCCAAGGGACACGTTTTGGAGGGGCTGGTTTTTGTGCTTGGGACTGTGGCGCTGCGGTCCACGGTGCCGCCCCAACAGAGCTGCATTAGCCAGAGCTCACCAGGGAGGTGGCCAGCTGAGAATGGGCTTGGCACACCTCGGTGCACTTTGCCCATCCGGCGTGTGGCCCCCACCACACGGTTGCTCAGGGCAGGGGCAGCGCCTGTCCTCACCTGGAGCAGCTCAGCAGCCCCTCTTCCACCCCTGGCCCAGAGCGTCATTCGTTCAGGGGGAAGAGGACATCCTTCATGCTGCTGTTACCCACTCCCAGCTGGGGAGAAGCAATGGGACTGCCTCTCCTTCCATGTCCTCTTGGCCTAGGTGGGACACAGAAAGACGGTTGGCCCCCACAGCAGCCCTGAGATCCCCCATGGCCATGCTAGCAGGGTTCCCCCCAAGTCCACAGCAGAGCAGGGCTGCTCTCCCGGTCCAGAATCCATGCAGCAGCCAGCTGCTCTCCACTGCTGGCACTGCCATGTGCACCCTTTCCACCTCCACACCCTTGTGAGCATCCATGGTGCTCCTCAGCCCATCCCTGCAAGAGTACATGGAGAAATGCCAGCGCTGCTCCTTTCCTCAGCTCCAGGATCTCCCATGAAACACTGACCTAGATCAACCCTGCGCCGCACACGAGCTCGGGCTGTGCTGCTGTGGCTGCCGGGCACACCGAGCCCTGCTCAGGTACCCCCCCCTCTTTGGGATTTTACTTTCCAACTGGAAAGGTCCTCACACCTCATCGGGTTGAAATACAGACCCCGTCCAGCCAATGCAGCCGGTGCCACGGTGCCCAGCACCCACTGTCCCCCTCACCCTCCGTTTTCTCCCCCTTCATCCCAGCCCCTCCGGTTGCCGAAAGCAATCAGCGGCAGCTGAAGTGCAAAGAAGCCGACACCGTGAGCCGTGGCTTTCGTGCTCGGTGCCCTCCAGCTCCTGCGCTCCCAAAGTCATCGGAGCAGAAACGCCTGCACACGCAGCGCTGCTCCGAAAGAGAGATGCTGGCACTAGGATCTGGTAATTGCCAGCGCGTCAGGAATGAGAGATCTTCTCCTAATACTCACTAAGCTCCAATCTTAATCTTGTTCGTCGCTGCTAAGTCTCAGAGAAATCGGGCCAATGTGTTGAAAGGAGGTAAAATAAAAAGATTCAAGAAGAGGCTGAAGTCTCTTCAGAAAACTGAAGAGAAATAATCTTCAAAGGTTCCCACGAGCCTGCACGCCCCAGCCCGGAAAAGCGGAACAGATAAACACTGAGAACAGCAGCGGGAGCCTTGCTGGAGTTGTTTTTTAGTCTGGTCTTTTGTGGGAGGAGACAGAATAGTCGAGGCTGGGATATCAGTAAGCAGGTTACAGGATCTCAGCACCCAGGGCTCGCCCCCTTCCCCGGGGACCCCATCCCTGGGGTCACTGCTGCCTGGCAGGCTCAGGTCCCTGAGGCAAAGCCCAGTTCCCATTTCCCCACCGGACTGGGGACCAGCTGGAGCAGTGGCACGGGAGGGACTGGATGCTTTTCCCAGGGTGACACCCCCCCAAGGTGGGTCTGCAGTCCCTTCCCACTGGCCTACCTGCAAGCAGGATCCAGCCAGGTGGAAAGAGCTGCAAAGAAATAGCCTGTTCTGGAGGGGTGGAAGGAGTCTCCTTGGGCAGATGGCCTCTGCCTACATCCAGGCAGAGCTTTTCCTGCCCATCATCCTAGGCTCCCAGGGCAAGGAGCCAGGGCAGCGCAGCACCTTGCTCCCACCACCGTGGGGGAGCTGCCTCACCCTTCCCGCATCCCATTGCCTCGCAGCATCCCTGCGGACAGCCCCGTGCCATCACCATTGCCAGTTGCCATTCAATAAGGACCTGCTATGAAAGGTGCTGCCCTTTCACCTTGCAAAAAATGCGTATGTGTGGAAGAGACTAGGGATCATCCCTGGTGTGCTCCAAGTGCACCCCAAGGCATCACGCAAAGCGTGCACACCTACATCCTATGCACCATGGAGGGATGTGCCCACCTCGGCGTGATCGGGAAAGGGGTCGAGGTGCGGAGATGTAGATAAGCTGAACCAGATTGTGTCTTTGCAAGTAGGGTGGGATCTAATGGGGGTCCTGAGAGGTGGGGGCAGCCTGTCTGCGGGCTCTTGGCTAGACCCTGCGGCGGGGAGGCAAAGCACCTCCTCCCCAGGCAGCTCTGCCGGCTTCAGGCTTTGCAGCAAATTTTGCCTTTGTCATTGCCCATGTGTTTGGTGGACAAGGGACTCCTGTCTTCTAGGAGGCTGTTAGAAAATGCCTTTCAACAGCAGTCAAATTCACCCAAAGGAAAAAAAAAAGAGCAAGCCATAATTACACCCACACAGCTCTCCACACTGCGCTAAGCTTCACCCCCCTGTCAGAAATGCACCCGCACCAATAGAGTGGATATGTTGATTAAAAGTCCCCCAAAATGAACAGATCAAGAGAAATCTGCCATACCCCTGCAGCAAGGGTGAAGTGCTTTTTAATTAAGGACAAAGAGATGCAAATGTCCTGAATCATCACAAGCAAATAGCAAAATAGCACCTGTCAGAATATTAAAAAACAAGCACTCAGCATTCCCATGTGATCAGCTTGAAGGAGGCCTTGAGTTAAAAAAAAAAATAAAAATTCCACTGAGAGTTGAAAAATGTAATAGACCGAGAGCGAGCGAAGAAAAGGGCTCCATACAATCAAGCAGGTATTACTTGCCGGTGATTTTGGTGCGGGAACACGTCAGCGTGGCTGACAGAAGGGTCCGGAGCATCCCTGGCCCCAGCACAGTCTGTGCCGGACCTGCTCGGAGGCCGGCATGAACGTCAGCCCTCGGGGCCGGCACGAGCCACTGGTGACCTGCCCAGCCTGCCTGCGGCTCCTTCCCATCAGCCGCAAAACCCCGCTCCTCCCAGGTGCGAGATCCCTGCCGCGACCCTACAAAGCCCGTAATCACAAACGCTCAAATAACCCCAGTCAGCTGCGAAAAAACGACTTAATGCACACTGAAGTGCTTTGCTGGAGGATGAGCTCCGGGGTCTGCTCCACGCTGGTCCCCTCTCCCGTGTCAGGGCTGCCCGTACCGTAGGAGAGGGGATTTAATCTTTCTGGGTAATGAAGGTGACAGGGTTGCATTTCAGAGCTGTGCAGCGAGACCCCGTAAACCCTTCTCCTCTTTGCTGTGCATTTGTTTGCGGGGCAGCCTGGGAAGGCGCAGGTAGGGTCCTATATGTGTCCAGAGCCTTTGTTATTAGGCTTGATTACTGGGGAGACTGGCTGGAAAGGATGCCTGGAGGCCAATGCTGCTGGGGAGAGCAGGCAGGAGGTCTCAGGCTGATTGGGGCAGGGAATTATTTTCCCAGAATAAAAGAGTTAACTGGGGAGGTTCAGGGATTTTTTTCTGCATTTTGGATGTTTTAATTTCTATTGTTGCTCTCTTTCACCTAAAACCATTTGTGTTCAGATTAAAAACCCAGACGGGGGGGATATGGTGCTGCGAGGAGCACCCCATGCACGCAGCCTCTCCTCTGGCCTCCAGCTGCTGGGCTGCACCCCAAAACAGTGGCCGTGACCACCCCACGGCTTAATGACATGGCTGAGAACCCCGCGGTCCCCACCGCTGTACCGATGCCAGGAGGGATGAGGGCCGGCGAAGGCAATGAAAGGAGCAAGTGTTGGGAAGCGCGGCAGGAGCCAGCGCAGCCCAGCAGCAGCGACAAAGGGCTGTGAAAGGAAGGCAGAGCGAAAGGGAAATGCCTGGAATAATAAGTGACGGACGGATGCCTTTGAAGGGGACTCGGATATCGTGGGTCTCCCGCCTGACCTACTTAAAACTGGCGTAATCTGATGAAGGAGCATCCTCCGGCTCTAAATATAAACTTCGCTCCTCTTTATTTAAATTCCTCCCCTCTGCCACCCAGGGGTAGGACTGTGGTCGACAGCCGGGCACAAGGCACCGTAGGTGTCCCGCAGGTCCCAGAGTCCCGCAGAAGGGGAGGGCTGGGGACCCCAGGGAGGCTGCCGGGCTCGGTTCCCATGAGAACGGTCCACGCAGCAGCAGGGACATTAGCACAGAGCCCAGAGGGACAGCGCTGGCATCGCCCGGTTTTCTAGCAGCCTTATTTACGAACAGGAGCAAAACTTCACGCCACGGGGCATTGCCTATAGGGGAACTACGGGATGGGCTGCTGTCAGGCAGCCGTTCCCAGCGCAAGCTGCAGAAAACTGCACGTCAGGAGCCAAAAGTCAGGGGTCTCCCATTAGCTCCTTGGATATGCGTGATTTACAGTCGAAGATTTCTCATTTTAAATGAACCACAAATCTGGTGCACAACAGAGTCCTGAGGCTTCTAAACAATTGGCAAATTTAGGCAGAATTTGGCAATTAGTTTAAGCAAGAAGAAAAACAAACAAAACCACAATCCAAGAAAAAACAGCTGCAATCAAAGCAGTTTTTCAATCTGTTTTGAAATGAAATGTTTTGCTTAAGAATGCCAAAATGTTTTATCGATCTATTTTCTAAATTAAATGCTTCAAGTTTTTCCACTTCAGCACAGAATTGTTTGTGTAAAACTCGACCTTCTTTAAATAAAAAGGGGAGAAAAAGAACCACTGTTTTGGTTTGAACAACATACTGAGATGACAAGATGATTTTTTTTCATTTTTCCTGTTTCACTGGAAAGCCATATTAAAAAAAAAAAAATATATGTTTTGATTCAATCTGAACCAAATTTAATCCATTCCTCACTCTGCTCCAGAGCAATTTCCATATCTGCAATGTGTATTCTCTGGAGAACCGCTCTCGCTGCAGCCCCAGCCCCGCGCGCGCTCTCGGTGCGCACAGCCGGCACGAAGGGGACGTTCAAGCAACGCTCGGCCAGTTTTGCTCAAGCAGCTCAGCAGCGACCAGGTATCCAGCACAGGGCCAGCTGTGCGAGAGAAATAGTAACCACCGGTGGCAAAACTCAGAAAACGGCAGAAATTGAGCCCTGAGCAGTGAGACAGCCGAGGGCAGAGCAGGGGGAGCGGACAGCCTGGTCCTGCTCTTGTGGGAACCCCAGCAGCAGCACATCCCCGGCTGAGATGGGGACACTGTGCTGTCCCTCAGCATGAGCAGCTGCCACCACCCCGGACAACTGGGCTATAGCCAGGGACACCACATGTCTGCTCTCATCCATCCTGAAAGACTTACAAAGCCAGGACGTGTCAGGGGCTTCTGGAGCTCCAGGTCTTCCCATTGCCACGTGAGGAGCAAGGTGGGTTTGGTGAGCATTCCCAGCAGATCAGAGTAAGACTCATAATATTGTTTTATCAAGGGCTTTCATCAAGCCCTTCCAGCTCCCGGCTCCCTAAGGACAACAAATTTCCAGCTCATAGACTCTGGGACTGTATGAGCTATTTAGGAACCTCCATACGCTTTATTCAACTTCCTTGCTTTGGTGGCAAAAATGTATGTGGAATTAGAAAGGAAAAACAATTAAATTAAAACCCAAGTCATTACAGCAAGCTAGCAGGCTGCACCTCTCGCAGTACCACCATCAGAATTAGATGAGTTTGTTCCCTTTGTGGAGATAGGCCCCGTTAATTTTCTTGGCAGGATCTCCCACGTTAAAGCAACAAGGCAAATGTTTGCTCTGAGTTTTTGATAGCGTTTGTGAACCCTGGGAAGCTTGGGGGGAGAAAAAAAAAAAAGTCAGTCTCTTAATCTGAAATGCTGTACACGTTAATTTTTGCAAAGCTCAAATTTAGGGTCAAATTCGAACTGACAGAGTCTCCTTGAAGAAGGAGGAGGGGCAGAAGATAATATTTGGTAAAGAGAAGAGAAAGATGAGACAGGCAAAGTGGATTTTTTTTAAGCTTGCAGGGAGATACTAAGCTCAATAATCAGACAAGAAAGGCAACGAGCAGCTATCAAAGCAGCAGCCGTTTTAAGAGCTGTACTCATCTGAAAGCGACTTTTCGTTCTTGTGAAAACTGCCGCCTTAACAGCTGTCCCAATTAGAGCCAGCCGGAAATTTCCCAATAAACCAACATTTTTGTCAGAAAAATAATTCGCTGAGTCTGAAATGCTCCAAGTTGGCTGAACTTTTGTTGAATCGAAAAGCGGGGCTCCAACTGGGTCCGGCGCTCAGCTGCCAGGTTTGTGCTGCGAGCGGCAGCGCTGACGGAAAAGTCAATTTTGCTGAGCAGCTGCAGGCGCCAGGAAGCGCCTGGTTCCCGTAATTTATGTTTGGGATTTGGTTTGAGTTAGGGGGGAAAAAAAAAAAATAGATAAAAAGGGAACCGAGTTCCTTATAAACTTGAACTTGAGCCAGCCGAATTTGCTCATGCCATGATCCCATATGCCTGACCCTTTTTAGGATCTGGCGGCTGGATCTGCGAGGAAAAAACACCAAACCACAATCCCAAAGTGCTGTGGAGAGGCCAATGCTGGAAGTGGCTCCTGCCAGGAGAGACAGCTGATAGCTGTGCCCATGTCTGCGTGACCCCGAGACCATCAGATCTCCCAGGGTCTCTCCTTCCCTGGGGTGGCCCTAGCGGAAACATCCTGACACCATCTTCCTTCTCTTTTCTTTTTTTTTTTTTTGATTTTAAGTTTTTCAAAAGCAATGACTACAGTTATTAGGTTTTTTTCAGCTGCATCTTTGAAAACTGATGTGTCACCACTGGACGTATCACCAGATTTGTTCCAGCTGCCTCACTGCATCAGAAACTTAATAAAAGAAGGAAAAAGTCAACAAAACTTAGTCTAGGAGACCCTGTGCAAAACTTGGCATGACTGTGGAGAGATTTTAGCCAGCTGTATTTAAATTATATTTAAAAAAATCCCCAAAAAAACTAACATCACCAGGCAGGACAACCCCGACTCCCCCCAACCACCCTCCAAGGGTCTGCCAGTCTCTGAGGCAGCTGCCTGTGCCAGCGGAGTCCCTGGGCCGAACCGGAGCTGTGTTTGCAGGGGGGAAAAGCTGTTAATGCTCTGTGTGACTCCTGACCAGCAGGGAAAAGCCTTTCTGTGAGTGGTGATGATTAATTACTAACTATAATTAACCTACGACAACAGTGGCACTCAGAAACTAGAGCAGAGGCACATGTCCCATCATGTGCAGCTCTGAATGAAAACAGAGCCCCTGCCCCAAAGGGATTTCTTTTTAAAAGTGCCTGGAAATGATGACTGACACAACTGGAGCTTTTCCCCACGCGGGCGCTCCCCAGGGGCGGTTTCAGGGCGCAGAGCCGGCTTGTAGGTAGCGGTCTCCCTTCCCACGCTGCCGGCTGTTGCTCGTGGAGGGGCTCTGCCACTTCTCCGGGTGGCTCCGTGGGCATCCCTGCGGGTCCCTGGGGCACCGAGCCTCCCTGCACCCCAGGGAGAGGTGCTTCGGGGGGGTCACACTGCCTCCCCATCACCAGTCTAGTCTGGTGTCCACCACTCGCTGGTGCCACTGCCGTGCAGGCGCAGTACCAGTGCTGCCATTCATGCTGCCACTCACACCAACAGAAATGTAGGGGGATGGGAATGGGGGTTGAAATCGCCCCCCTTTGGTCCGTTAAAGCGATGTTAAGGGCTTCTTGCTAAGGGCGCTCTGAAGCAAGGAAAAAAAAGCATCTGCCACATTCTCCATTTCATCTCGCAAGCTGTGAGATCCCACCCCTCGCACTGCCTATCCCTGCTGACAGCCGTGCTTCCTACAGAGCAAATGGGCTCGAAACTCCGCGATCAAAGTAATTTGCATTGATTTCCATGGCCTGGTTTCTCTGCCTGGATTCTCCCCATCCCCGTAGCCGCCCTGCCCCTTCGGAGCGGGAGCACCAGCGTCTTGCCTGTTTGGGGTTTTGCTGTATCCCCGTTTCCTTCCCAGAGGAAGAAAACAAAATATTGGCGCTGGACGCCAGCGTTTACCTGCAGGTTTAGCAGCACACGCACTGAGCTGCTTCTGCTTGACCCAGTCCCGAGGCGGAGGTGGATATTTCCCCACACACCATTTCCCAGGCAGCTTTCCCATCTCTGCTCCCTCACAGGTCACATCAGCAGCTCCCCTGTCCCCAGGCTCTGTTTCTTACCAGACCGGCTCTCTCGGCAGCCCCTCTCCATGCCCCCTAACCAGACTGTCCCCTTGAAACCTCTCTAAGAGCTCAGCCCCCAATGGGCTCTGCTCTAATGCCAGTGGGTGGGTGGCAGCTGGTGTCCCCAGCCCTGTCACTCCTGAAAGGGCTGCTTCTGCTTTCTGTCCTGCTCAGAAAAGGACCATAACAGCATCTTTAACTCTGCAAGAAAAGAGGGTCTCCATGGCAGCTAGGAACAGCACTAGCACAACAGTAAGACTGTGCAAGAAACTTGATTTTTTTTTTCTTAGAGAAAATGCTTCTATTTTTGACAAAAGGCCTTTTTGAGGTATGAAACCTCTTATGAAACTCCTTCCACATCAGTGCTTTACATAAACTATTTTGCTGTAGTTGTGTTATTCATTGCACACGTTTTACACCGGTGTGAACTAGTTTATCTCCAGAGAACGGAGACCGGAGCTGGGCTGTGGGGCAGAGCATCCCGCGAGCCACATCCTCTGCAGAGCATCTCTTCCAAGCCAAGCCTGTCACAAACAACACTTCAGCCCGGCGTGACTCCTCCAAACAGGGCAGAGCTGTGCTACAGGGCGACAAAAGGGTCTCAGCAGTGTGAACATCACCTTTAGCCATGCAGCAGGAGAGTGTAAATGGGCCAGGAAACATCACACAGGTGCACCCTCAGTCACAGCCTCCGCCGGTGGGAGTTGCAACGGTGAACGGCACTACGCTGCCATGCTCCTGAAGAGCCCTTAGCCCCAGAGCATGTGGGGAAGACGGCCGGCTACATCCTCATAAGGATTAACAGGGTGAAGAGTCCCTTCATTGCATTAGTATCACAGCCTTATTTTTATTTTTTTCTTTCCTCTGAGCCCGAGATGTCAGGGCTGATAGCAGATAGTTTGTTTCACAGCGAATGTACAGCGATAGGTCAGGGGAACAAGTGAAAATGCCACCTTTGAGGGGAATGAGATCATTAAAATGTCACAGTAGTACCTTGGGAAGCCAACCGGAGATTCCTGCTGCAGTTTCTTGCTCCGTCTGCTAAGAAAAAATAAATAACACCTGCCAAGCGAGACCAGGCCTTTCTTTTCTAAAGAGATTACTATTTTTTTATATCACCATTGTTTCACACCGCTCTGCCAGCAAAAGTCGTGATCTCATTTTCCATTGCCACAAAGTCTGATTGTGAGGAAGTAAAAGCTTTCCTCCAAGCCTGGACTAAAGGATAACGGGACTGCTCTGGGGACAGTAGCACAGAAGGGAAACCTATACACCACCCAACCTCCCATCACATCTGATGAACGTGAAGTTAACGGCAGTGCTACACTGGGGTCATTCCCTTCTCCAGCTTTTCACCAGCGGCCATTTGTCTCTGTGGGTCTTTGTTTCTGCTCCCCCATCTACACTGCTGCTGTTCGCCATTTAAGTGCCCTAGAGATGGCCAGACCCTCCACCCACCATTTGAAGAAACAACATTCATTGAAAAATATTATGGTCTAGGCTGTTTGCAGCTCTGAATCTGTCTTGGTTGGAGCCTGCAGGGGATTTCTTGGTGCTCAGCTCCCCAGCTGTGTAATGGACAAAATTACCCTTATCTTTAGCATGTGCCCTTAGCACTGAGGAACACTGCGCTGCTATCATCAACCACTGTCCTTGTTAGAAATTTTCTTTCCAAATGCATACGGAAGGAGACCTGCACAGTAATAGCACGTTTTAGAGGAGGCCACAGTAGGTAAAGCCAAGTCCTCACTGTGCCTCTTGTCCCATCTCCCAGTGGGTGCCCAGAGGGATGCTAAGGAAAGGGGCACGTGTACAGACGGTGACCCTTTCCAGAAGGACCCTTCATGTTCCAGCAAGTCACCTCTCATCCTGTTATCTCCTTGCTTTCCCAGGCTCTCAGTCCCCCCTCTCTCCTTTGGCAGGGCTGGGAATTACATCCCACACCAGCTCAGGATGGAGAAGCAGTGCCAAAAAAGACTTTGACTGCTCTCAGGCTACCTTATCTAGGTAGCCAGCCACAGGACAGCTGATGGCAGCAGCTGCCACCACTCCTGGTTTTCCTCTGCATTCCTCACCTTCTGCTTCCCCTCCAGAGGACCAGCTCCACAGCCAGCCCAAGCCTTCCCAAAACTCAGAGCACTCACGCCCTCGAAGTGGTGACCCCTTTGCTCTCCCCTGCACCGTGCCTCTGTGCCTAATTGTTCTAATGGTTTTTCAAAGACTCCATTCAGCTTCTGCCATAATTCAAGTCTTTGTGCCATGCTGCGATGCAGAGGGAATAAAGCAGAGTGAGGACAATGAAAAAAATCAGACATGAGGGACAGATGACTTCTTCCCTTTGACCACACGCACAAAGAAAAAAAAAAAAAAAGAAAAATCAAAGCTACCTGGGTTTTTGTTTGTCAACACCAGTCTGGTCCAGGCAAGATAATAACCCCAAATGCACAGGGCTGGGGTGCAAAGAATGGGAAGGGAGCGCACTATTGTGGCTGGCTGAATGGTTCAACTGCTGGCAAAGCAAAGCCTTTTGTCCACCGATTTTTTTTTTTTCCTTGCAGATTACTTTATGGGTTACCTTTCGTGTTTCCTCTCTCTCTTCCCAAGCATCTTATTACTCCGTTTGGAAGATATTTCTAGAAGTTTAGGGATGGCCAAGGAAGTGTAATTCAAATCAAGGGCTTTGCTGGTCTGAACCCCCACTTCTAAAGGGGACATTAACTCTGCACTGGAGCCTGACTGCATCAGTTGGATTCACCCTGGCAAATTTTTAGCTCTTTGTCTGGTACTTTTGATGAGCCATTTCCAGCCTGTCAGGCACAGATTAACCATTGGGTTCATCTGTCTGCAAGGTGATCTCTGTGCCGCAGAGTCAGCCAGCAAAGCCCCAGCTCGTCCTTTCCTGTCTTTGATTGGATGATGGGATGATTTTTTAATCAGAAGGATCACAGATGGCAAATAAATGAAAAGTTTCAGAAAAACAAATTAATATTTATTTATGCTAAAATTCACCACCCCTTTTGTTTGCAACGTATGCATGCATCAGGGGGATTGCGATTGTTTTGAACTTCTCTGACCAGCTCTAGCCCTGAGCACAGGAAATAAGCTAGAAAGATTTGGAGTCGTGCCACACAAGCAGGGAGACACCTAAGGACCAGAATATATTCACAACTGAGGCTTTGATTCTCCAATCCTCCTGGTGTTTACAAGGAGGGGTGGGGAAGAGAGAGATTGTTTAACTTTGAAACTCCAAAATGGCCTTGGCGTCCACAAAGGTTTTAGAGAGTGCTTGCAACACAGTAGGAACCAGGGATTAAGCTTTAAATCCCCGTTTTGTCCCTGAAAAGCTGTCCTGATCACTAATAAAGTCAACGCTGTGCTCTCAAGAAATATTTATCTACATCATTAAAACTCCCTGCTACTGTTGGGCATGACTGGCAGTCAGCAGCCGGGAGCAAAACCGTGGAAGCCCTTCGGCCTGAGCTTGGAGTGCCCCTGGTGAGCAGAGCAAGGGCGGAGAGAGGGTCGGAATAGCTCGAGGTGCCGATGGGGATGGCAGCGCCTCGTCAGAACTGCGGCAGCGTCATTAGCAGCCTGAGCCAGAAGAGCAGGGAAGAGGGTCAGGGCAGAGGGCCACCGCCGGCACTGCGGAGGGAGGCTCAGAGACAGCGTCTCCACACATCGCCACTGTCCCCACATAGCTCTTATCTGTCCCCCGTTTACATAAGCCTCATTTACCTCAAATGCTGCAAACGGAGGAAAGAACTGCAGCGTGACAATATTCATTCAATTGGCTCCTGCAAAATGCAGCACTTTGCTAAACAGGCTCTGCCCTTCCATAGCTCCTTCCAGGAGGTGGGGAGCCCTCAAGTGCAACAGGTCATGACTCTGCAGCCTGTAAGACCACGGGGAGAGGTGACCACTCCCCAGAGGGGAGGGCTACAGTCAACTCCTGCTACCGAAATTTTGGCTGGGAAACCACTTTGCACACCCAGTGTGAATACCACTACCTGGGGCAAGACTGTTAGAGAGCTGCAGCCCTTTCAGGCAGTGGGAAAGCAAAGGGATCGAGCCTGTACGCCACATGAGAAGTCCTAGCAAGTTCTGGGGTTTCCCAGGCTGATGTGAAGACTTTTTTTTTAAATGCTGTCCTAGAAACCATCCTCTGGTGTGCTGCTGCAGGAGCACTGCACATCCCATTGCCCACAGGGAGATCCTGGCACATGGGCACAGGAACTTGGGGGCTCTGCGTGGAGAAGAGGTCACCAGAGGCACTCCAGAAAACCCCGAGTCAGGCACTGACCGGCATATACACAGCTGAATAGCACTGGACTGGTATCAGGTGAAACCTGCCTCTTTGGGCACTGGCTACACATGCACCATGCTGCAGCTCCCCAGCACTCAGCTTTTGCTCAGGAGCTGCAGTACTTGGAGGCACAGGCAGAAGG
This sequence comes from Anarhynchus alexandrinus, assembly GCA_008711295.1. NCBI lineage: Eukaryota > Metazoa > Chordata > Aves > Charadriiformes > Charadriidae > Anarhynchus > Anarhynchus alexandrinus. Next base: position 200,683 of record VUYV01000239.1, read on the forward strand.
AAGCCCACTGCACCTTTGTCCACCAAGGTCAGCACAGCTTGTCCCAGCCAGATCTCTGGCTATGCAGACCCCTTGGCTCCCTCAGCTCCCAGAACCGTGACTGAGATACTAAAGACAGGATATAGTACATAAAGCTCAAATGTATAATTGTGAGGCAGGCAGAGGACAGATAGGGCTCAAGGGTTCACTTTCTCTTCTAATGGAAGCACACAAGAAGACATCAAACGGAAGGGGAAAGTCATAACACCTAAATGGTTCTTTATACCACAATTAAACCAGGAAACTCCTTTCTGCAGGATGTTGTGGACACTGTTGATACGAGTTCAAGGAACAGCTGGACCAGTTCCCTGAACAACAATAACCCATCAACAGTTATTAGATTAGAATATTCTCAGTTGGAAGGGACCTCCAACAGTCATCTAGTCCAACTGCCCAACCACTTCAGGGATGACTGAAAGTTAAAGCACGCTATTAAGGGGATTTTCCAAATGCCCCTTAAACACCGACAGCCATGGGGCATCGAACACCTCTCCAGGAAGCCTGTTCCAGTGTTTGATCACCCTCTCTGTAAAGAAATGCTTCCTAATGTTCAGTCCAAACCTCCCCTGGTGCAGCTTTGAACCATTCCCATGCGTCCTATGACTGGATCCCAGGGAGAAGAGCTCAGCACCTCCCTCTCCACTTCCCCTCCTCAGGGAGCTGCAGAGAGCAATGAGGTCACCCCTCAGCTTCCTTAACATAAGGATAACATAATTAAACACAATGTGGCTTTTACAGGCAAGTCCTTGAGCCACAGATTGCTGGAGGGTGGGAGAGTGCCCTGGTGAAGCTCTGCAAGATGCATGAGAGTGAAAAGAGCCTGAAATTGTAGGAAGCATCTGCTGTTTGACTGCTATCAGAAACAGGACAGTGTTTAGACAAGGCTTTGGGCTCTCCCACTATAGCAGCTCTTCTGTACCTGCAGATTGTGAGCCCAGCAAACTCTTGCACTAATGTGGGGTTAATTTTAGGAGTAGCTGCCTTTTCCTCTGCACATAGCTGGGCAATATTTTTTCCAACAAATGACTTGTTTGCTTTAAATAAATGCAATTTCTAGGCATCCAAAGTGATGCAAAAATTCAGGTCAAATTCCCTGAATAGCTTCCGCCACCAAAAAAAGCAACAAACGTTCTGAAGGGTTGCGCAAATCACATAGAGAAGGGTTGGAGTCCTTTGGAAACACTCCTTTTTCCACTGTTTCCAAAATGATTCTATTTCAGGCCCTTCCCATACACACTAGGGCTAAGCTCCTTGCAAGCCCAAGAAGCACAGACCCAATTTGCTGCTCTCCCCTGGGGTTACATCCCCCCAGAGCTCCCTCCTCACCACCACGCTCCATCCTGCTGCAGGAACCTGCTCTCACCCTGCTGGGGCTGGTGCAGTTCACAGAGCTGCTTTCAACCTCCATCATGCTGGAGCAGGACCCTGAAGAAGCATGAGACAATTCCAGCTCTGCCACAGTCCCTGCACTGGCTGCAGTCCTCTCCAACCTGCACTCCAGACCCCAGAGACCCCTTTGTTTGAGCCATGTCCAAAATAGTCTCCACATGGTGCCTCTGCTTCCTGCAGTAGCTGTGGGGCTCAACAAGTCAGCACCTGGGCAGTTGATTTCTGCAGGCCCACCTGGGTTTCATCTCATTATCCCCCTCCCTCCTCAAACCACCAGTTGCAGCTGAGCTGAAACAGGTTCCTTTCCTACAGGCCTTGAAGAAAATGGCATTTTCTATGCAAGAATTAAAGTGCCAAGGGATTCTTTTAGCTTTGGAGGAAAGTTTCCCCCAAACAGCCACCCTATTCTAGGCAAAAGAAGAGACAGCATTTCATGGGGGTAAAGTTATGCCAAAGAGGGTTTGGCTAAATGCTGCAACCCACATCCTGGTAACAGCAGTGCAGCAGGTTCTCCTTTCACACTGCGGCCTGGCCAAACAACTTCACTCAAAGATCCTTGGATGTCCCCTTGGAGACTATTTAGGGGGCTACAGAACCAAAGGCCCATGACCAAAGTGTTGCTGGATCCAGATGCCAAACGTTGACTTTTGCCTTTTGTGGCATCCCTTTGGGTTCAGGCCAACTTTCACTTCAAAAGGAAGTCAGCACTATACAGCTTTTGCTGATTTTACACAGCATCTCCAAACTGGGAATGTCTCTTTAGAAGCCCAGGTCTTTCCAGGTGGAAATGTCTCCCTACAATCCCAGTTCAGACTACCTCATATCCAGAGGGGCTAACATCATCCTGGTTTGGTTTTCAGCGAAGCCACAAGCATTCATAATCAGGTCTCCAAGTAAGCGTGTAGCTATCTAGCTCTGAGTGAATATCTTGGCTTCCAGAGTATTTTGACTAATGTAGTACACATTGACCCAAATTTTGGGAACAGAGAAGCTCATTGACTCAGACTAGGTAAAACAGCACACTTATGGGGGATGCATTTGAAACTGAAGACTGCTCCCATCAGACCTGCTTCTGTCCCTCTTCATACCCCCCAGCACACAAGTCTCCTTACTGGGACAGCCCTGAGGGCCATTGGACTGTCTCCCCTCGCAGGGAAAGGATCTCTTCTCTTCAGGGCTGTGCTTTGGAGAACAAAGCAGCATTAGCACATTCTGATTGCGCTTAACTCCTGTTATTTTGTAGAGCGCTTCATGAAACCTTAGTTTTTCTAAAAGTATTTTCTTCAACTAAATTCCACTCCATTTTCTTCAGGCAATAAATGAATTTTGTTTACAAAGTACTTCAACAAGATTTGAAATTTCATTTATGGAAAATGGGCCTCAGACTTCCAAGGCGTTTGAAACCATGCTGAAACATGGCAATTTCAAGCACTTACCTGTCTCCTTCCTGCAACTCTCCGAATCAAAGGTTACCATGACAACGAAGCCCACTCTCGGTCCAGCAGAATGAGTTGTTTTTACATGACGTCATTATTAGCCAGGACCCAACAAAATTAGGCAAATAAGATCCCCAGACAGCAGGACTGCAAAAAGCCCAAACAAGTAGCATAACAATTACACTCTAAACTTAGCAAAGGACAGAAAATGTCACCAGCAATAATTTTTTTAAAAAACACACTTAAAAAGGCTAACCTCCGCCCAGTACCCCTGCAGGGCTACAGAAGTAGACCAGCTCTGCCCTGTTACAAGTTGGACTTGATTTCCACCCCAGGAGGTGGCACAGTTGCCTGCACATCCCAGCAGACAGCCATGAGTGCTCCCAGTGGGGATGCTGACTCCCAGCATGCTCCCAGGAAGCTGCTTTGCATTATGGTGTCTACACAGAAACCTAAAGAGAGAGAGGAATCCCTGCCTTGGGTGAAATGCAGCTTCTCACCACCTTGAGCTCCCCATGGCCATCTCATGATGCACCCAGGGCTCCTTCCCCCCAGCACCCGGAGCATCCTTACCCCAGGGTAAGGAACTCTGCACAGCTCTGCTCCTTACCTAGGACATCGCAACACCACCATATGGTGACAGACTCCCACCTCACAGCTTCCCCTGCCCAGGGCCACCTGCAGATCAGCCTTCACATCTCCTCTTGGCCAGGGCCCTCTCAAGCCTCTTGCTTAGAGATGCTTCCCTTTATAACCATGATCAGGTGAACCCAATCCTCTCCTCCCAATGAGGATGTGAGTGAGATCCTCCGATCCTAGTTGATTGAGGGTTCACACTTGGAAAACGAGTGTATTCTGGCAGCAGCTGTTCTCCAGAGGAGGCAGAGGGAGTCACTCAGCAATGAGTTGCTATAGATGGTCATTCAAGCATAATAAATCCCCCTTATCAACCCTGTCTCACTACCCCTCATAATTTAAGCTGGGTGTAATAAGGCAGCATGAAGGAAAAGGCCAGCTTTACAGTCAAACTGGGGATTACAGTCTGGCACAGATATTTAAAGATTCACAATAGCAAAGAGAAATTGTAAGAGGAGCCTAAACAGCTTCCCTCAAATGCCGGGAGATGGGCTGATGAGTTGTGGTCATTTCCAGCACAGGTCTGGGCTGATGTATAGCTATTCTGGGGTCAGACTGGAGACTTACTGCTCCCACACTTCCCGAGCAAGTGTAAAACCTGCGTGTGCTGAAGAAATGTGCATTGACTTCAGAGAAGGCTTTTGTCTGTATTATATGCATATGCTTTTTTTTTTTAATTCCAGGTCACTGCATGCTTTTCTTTCTTTCTCTGAATAAATTCAGCAGTACTATTTTGTCCCTATTCTTGCCCATTCTTCACAAAAGCCCAAGAAGTACCTTTCCCCTTATAAGCAACCTGCCACTCTGCGTAGGAGCCTTTGCTTTCTTGCCTCATTAATGAAGCTAGCCCAGACCAGTCCTTCCCAGCCCTAAGCCTGAAGTTTATGGCACCACATCTGAAGGGGAGTTTGTAGGCCTGCAAGCTTGGCTTCTTTTCCCCAGCTGTGCTATCTGTGTAATAAAAAAAATATTGCTTTTTCCTACCAGCCCTGCCTCACTTATGTCCTTAGGCTGTCACGGCCACAATGCTGCCTCTGCTGAAACCACTCTGTCAATTCCTAGATTGCTGTTTGTCAGGGATCCCAAAGTGCTTTTATAAAGTGCCTAATGCCCAGCTAGCTCCTACACCTCTCCCCTTCTGGAGAAAATCACCCGGTGCTGTTTTTTGGAGACATTTTCTCTCTGCTAGCCAAAAGGGTGGCTGTGAGGATGGGGGTGGCGCAGCCCTGTTCAGCCCAGGGTCCCTGCCGTCCCCAGGCTGGCTGGCTCCCCTGTCCCCCACAAGTGCCCTACGGATGTGACTTCCACACCCCCCACTGCAAAATACCCATCATAGTCAGGGTGGGATGCAGGGGGAGATCTGAATCCCACCTGCGGTACTCCTGCCCCGGAGCAGGGACCACGGCGGTACGCAGGGTAGACAACCACTGCAGGGTTGTCCAAGAATAAGAGCCAAGGAGCCCCGCGGTTCCCACACCGGAGATGTCTCCCCTGGCCTGGAGTCAGAGCAGGGCTGGAGCAGGTTCCTTCTCCTGCTTCCCCTGACCAGGGGGCTCCGGGAGGCATTCCCTGCTGCTGTGGGGTGAAGGAGCTTTGCTGTGGTTGACACCCGCACCCACCGCTCCAAGCACATCACCCGGTCCCCTCCACAGCCCATTGCTTGCTGCCTGCTTAGGGGTGGAGAAGAAGAGGACTTCATCCCCATGAAGGACGCTGAGGATCTGCAGAAGGAGCTGAGCACATCCATGCTGGGAAGCAGCCCCCCTTGCTTCTCTGGCTGCTGTTAACACATCACCCGTCCACCAGGTGTGAAAAGGAGAGGGCGGTGGGGGCAGGAGGAAAGTCACAGCCACTTTTTCCCACCTCCGATTGCAGTGAGTGTGTGGTTGTGGTGGTGAAGCCTGGGATCCCCCGCGAGGCCCCTGCGCCTGCCAACGCGTGAAAGCATGAGGGAGAATGAATCCCAGCGAGCCACAAATCTGCCAGGTGAGGGTGTTCTCCATGGAGTGGGGCTACCGCAAAGTCTCAAACCATGTTCCTGCTGACAAACCGCTGATGGATGGGTTTGGTCGGGAGGAACTGCGCGTTGCGGAAGAAAGCACTGTTTACTTACGAGGCAGCCAGCACAGCGATGGTCCTGGGAAGAGCCCCACGAACAGGAGTTGTTCATTGGACCTACTTGTCTTACAGGGTGAAAGAACCAGAGAAGAGAGTTCCTTCCACAGAGGGAACCCTACCTTGATGCCGGGGTTTCTGATCATACCACCCAAATGGATGAAGGCTCACTTAGGGCTGGCTTTGGGGCACTCACTCCACCTCATGAGGAGGGGGTTCGCAGAAGAGGTTTTTTGAACAGCCAAACAGACCTTTGAAGGCAGAAGATGGCCACTGCACCCCAGGGGACCCTTTCCTTCATGGGGCTGTGGGGCTCAGCCGTCCCCATCAGCCACGTTACAGCCTGGCATACAGGACACATTTATTTGCTCCCCAACATCTGGCACCTCAGGAGTCACCCATCAATGGTTCACTCCACGCCGAGCACTGCTGTAGTATAAGCACCTAATAATAAAACGCAGCTATTGCATTCCTAAGACACCTGTCAGGCTGAGCACTAAGTGCTGGGGTAATAAATACTTGCTCAGCTATGCCGCTTCTCCGCCAAATCTCCTGGCTCTGCCTGTTTTCATTAGTATTTCTTTTCTGTGGACACTGCAATTACACTCTGTTCCTCTTCAGGGCCCTTGTTCCAGGTTCAAATAGAGAAGTGATAATGCAGGGAAGCTTTTCACATCGCTGTTTATTTTTGTCTTCTGAGTCAGGAAGATCTTTTCAGGCTGGGCCCAACCCTGTGCGGTTTTGATTGAGGAAGGACTCGGGCGGGGGGGGTGGGGGTGGAGAGGTGGCGGGGAAAGGGGTGAAAACTTCAGGTTCCAGCTTTTATGGTTTAAAACAGCGGCGGGCTCCTTCCTTGCCTGCTCTTGCCGAGGTCACAAGCTATGCTCTTTCCTCGGGAAGACATAAGTATGCAGCCTGTACTGCGAAGACCCGCGGTAACCATCCATCTGCCACAGCAGCTGTGAGCCCCGGCGCTCCCAAGCCTCTTCTGTCATCCGAATCTCCGAGCAAGAAGGAGGATTCAGCTGAATGCAGCAAATTCAAATGCGTAACTTTTTCGTTCAAGGTTGCAATATGTTTGGAGATATTGTCCCGCCAGCAAGTCCCTGGTGCAGCATCCAGATGGTGCTCAGGGAATCCAGGGAAGGGGGGAGGGCGTTTCGTTCCTTCTTCAGGCGTGGAAAACAACTGACGACGTCACTGGAGTTATTTGCTTCTCCTGCTATTTCCCAGTGGTAATTGAGGAGGGAAAAAGTCCTCATTGAATATGTGGGATTTGGGTAATCATCAGTATTTTTAACTCAAAAGTAGCCAAAAATGCAGAAAAAAAAATCACAGGGGAATGCAGGATGTTTCAAACAGCGCAATAGAAAGAACTTCAGCATTTCTTGCAGGTGATTTTTCTTCTGCTTTTGCATTTGAAGAGTTTTACTTCATTTCAGATCTTCCTACCCAGTGAGAAAAATCCTTCTTTCTATTAGTTGCTAAATATAACTTCTCGTGCCTCCAAGGAGATGCAATGAAGGGTCCAAATGAAGCCCCTACACCTTGAACTTCCTTGCCAGCAGACCACACAGTCACCTGGAGACATGTCATAATGTCCGAGTGATGTGGCATGGTCAGCTATGTCCTATTAAATCTCCAAAACCAGGGGAACCACAATCAAAACTCCCTCCAGCAAAGGTCCCTGGACCATGGTAAATCCTGTCATGCCTGGAAGCGGTTTGGGTGGACCAAAGTGACAGCGGAGGTTGTTGTAACAGTTGAATGGCACAGCAGGGTGGGTTGAACTTGGCACACATTCAATTTACCACACAGCCAAAGACTAAGGGCTAAGGGCCTCCATGTCCTTCTCCCCACCAAGGTCTCTTTAAGGCATGATTCAGCTGGAGAAGTGTATGTGGTGGGTTGGATAAACCAGCATCTTGGCTACCACCTCTTCTGGTTGCCCTTAGAGCAGCAGAAAGCACGATTCATGTTGTAAATAGAGAAATGCCAAAGAGCTCTTCTGGAAAAGCAAAGTCTAACCATGGGTGACGCTCTGTGGGGAAAGAGCACACCTCAGGGTCTCCTTCTTGCTCACCCATCACACCACCACCATCCTGTCTCTGAGTTGGCTCCCAAACTCCCCAGCCAATCTGCCTCGAACATACCTTGTGCCCTCCACTCCCCTGCCATTGGAAGGGAAAGTATTTTAAACGTGACACAATGGGAACCGTGGAATATTTTCAAGCTCTTCTATTTTCCCCCAGAATACTTATTTTTTCCTGGGTAGCTTGTCTGCTCACCACTGGGACAAACTCCCCAGGTGTGCAGGTAGCCTGAAGCCCGGAGGACTGGCTCCCCAGGCTCCTCATCCCCCTTTGTATGTCAACATCATTTGGTTTTGAGAAACAGAGCATGGAAAAAACAACGACACAGATTTTTTTAAAATATGAATTTTTATTTGTTTTGATTGGAGTTCGAGAGAGTGGGTAGAGTGGAAAAGCGGAGTGATTTAATTCAGTGAAGAGGTCTAGTCCCGCCTTGTGTGTTAGACCAGGAGGTTAGTAGGTGGTTAGAAGAGTCCTCCTCCTCCACTCAGCTTACTGATCTTATTCATGTAGTTCTTGTTTCTGATGTTTTCTAATCTCTCTTCAGAACTTCACTGTAATTTTTTGAGACATTTTTCTGTTGCTTTAACTTATTGAAAAAGCTAAAAGCTGAAAAAGATTGCAGGACTCAAAATCCTGCCAATTAGAATGGGCAATTTTTTTTTTTTCCGGCAAAGGTTGAAAAATACGATTCAAAAATACAAACAGGCATTGAACATTGCACCAAAAAGCATTTGAAACACAAATCTCAGAAAGAGAAAGAAAGAGAGAAATAGAGAGAAGAAAGGTCACAGTTTCCATGAGAAATCCCTTAAGAAAGTGGCTACCAGCTAGTCAATAGAGAAAATAAAGTCAACAAAAAATTAAAAAAATGCATTTTTTTCCTAGTTGTTAATTATTTACAGCTGTAATAACAGGATTGTCATGCATTAAACTGCTGCCGGCTAGATTCTTTCTCATAGTGGAGTAAAGAGAGTCTCACAAGATGGGAAACAAAGCAGAAGACGTACTGGGGCACAGATTGAACTTGAGGCAGTGAAAATGAGCGTATTCTCTGGCGATTTGTTGTGGTGTGCCCTTTCCCATGATGCTCTGCCCTAGCGTGATGCTAATGCAACTTTACCTAACCTGGGCACCAGAGCTGCAGCTAAGGAAGCAGCAGGTGCCCTGACCTTCAGATAGGACATTTGCCTGCAGCTCTCCCCAGGTCAGTGGACAGTGAAAATCTAGTTGATGAAGGGATACTTGTGGCCACCTGACTAGATTTGACGGGCTGAGAAACTCCCTTGAGACAACCAAGAGAAGCCCTTCAACTCTAAATACAGCCTGGCAAAGGCAATGTGGCAATGACTCAGGTTTCCCAACTCTGCCCCTACTTTTTTGTGGTTGCAAAAATCAAATCCTTCAATGTATGATTGCCATTACGTTTGCTGGGTACCCTGCAAAAAGACAGGAGGAATCGGCAGGCTTTTCAGGGAAAACAGAGTGCTGCTAGCAGTGTAACATGAGCCAATGGACTTATCAAGTTGACAGGATCTTCAAGCAGCAGTGAAGAGAAGAGCCAAGAGCTCCCAAGACTGTAGGAGCATCCTGGCTCATGTAGCAAACCCGGGACCGGCTTCCCTCTCTAGGCAGATGGGATCGTTAAAGCTGTGTACGGAAGAGATCTGCACTGGTGGAGACTGGGACAGTAGGGAACAGGAAAGAGCAGCTAGCATATCATATTTTGTCCTAGACCTTCATGAGCAAAAACCAGCATAACCCCACTTGGTGTGGAGGAAGGTAGGTCAAATGTTAGGACTAATCCAAGCCCAAGGCTCTCTGCTGTTTAAAGCAGCACAGATTCCCGTGGGGGGGAGGCAGGCATGGACCCAGAAAGAGAACTGGCTTTGTTTACTTATGGATGGTGACGTCCTTCATTCCCATGGCTGGGACACCACAAGGCACAGGTGGCGATCGCCACTGACTGCAAGAACCTTTTTCCAGCAGCAGAGGAGGGAATATAGGAGCTATGAGTGCAGTTGCAAGAACACTGCCTAATTGTTTCTCCTAAGACAGGAGGAGACGAAGGGGTGACATTAAAGGAGATGACGCTGGGTACCATTGCTAGGAGCTGCACACCACTCACGTACTGTGGCCCCACCACTCATGGGCTGCCCAGCACCTGTCTGTGGTCCTGCTTGTGCTGAGGTGAGATCAGGTGTGGGTCTGGGACACAGTGGCAGCAAAAGCCTATGCTTTTGCTCACCCTTCCCACAATTAGCACGTAGTCACGTATCAGCACACCTCACCTGGGTGAGCAGCAAGCAGTGGCCAAGTGCCACCACTTCCCTTTGCTTTGCAGAAGAGCCCAAGCGGAGAGCCCTTACCTGCAGTGTTCCTCTGGCCGGGGACAGCTGGAATGGGTCCCACCAGGTTTTGTGCTCCCTCCTCACAATGCTCAGCTCCACGGTCCCTGGCTGTGCTATGGGGTGAGGACTAATTGCTTATGGCATTCAGCTGTTGAAAAGCCATGCTGTCTTCCTGGGAACATCTGGTGTCCGGGGCAGGACAAGGGCTGTGTTGGAAAAGCTGTGCCATCTAGGACTATGTTTTGCTGAAAGGTGCTGGGCAGCACTGCCAGCAGTGACCTTGGTCCAGGCTGCAAACCTGCACCGAGACCCCGGCGTGGAGAGAGGCTCTTCTCCCTTGCTCCCTTTGTTCCCTGTGCCTCCCAAAGCCATCTGAGGACCAGCAGAGAGGGATGCACCTCCTTCTGGATGATTTAGCAAAGAGCATGAGAGGGAAGTAAAATAATTGAAAGGGGCCATTTTCTCTTTCAAAGAGAAAGAGGTTTGACTTTAGATATAAAGAGTTTGTGAGCATAAATACACACACACGGACACACATATATATATGTAAAAACCTTTGGCTGACTGAACAATAACAAGGTCAAACAGTAAATATTTATACCTGGAAGCCATCAATCTCATCTGTGCTGTGGCCTCTCGCCAAAAGTGCCTTCAGGAGCAGTTTAGCTTGATTTGGAGAGAGGATTGGTGAATTGTTTGGGTTTTTATTTTTTCTCCCTATTTTGACATTAATAGAGCATTTATGTTTTCATGAACGCGCCTCTCCCTGGCTGAGCCCTCCAACAGCCACCGAGGAGTCAGGGAAATGTTTCTCTCCAGTCTGCAAAAGCCACAGGTATTGGATCGGGTGGGTTAAAGTGTGGCCCCAGAGAGGCATACAATTTGGGGAAGAGGGCCTGGAGCGAGGGCTGGCCTGATGCTGCATGCTGTGATGGTCCAGTCCCACGGCCGCACGCTGGCTCCCCACCACCTGCAGGACCAAGTGTGTGGAAGGGGGGCACTAGCACATCCCTGCCAAACTGTTCCCAAAGTGGGCCCATGGGGAGCTGCCTGGTCCTCTCCTGCTCATGGCTTGCCCTGGCAAGCTGGGGGAGTGCAGCACCTGTCCTCAGTAGCCACTTGCCTTTGACCGTGATCCTTCCTTTAACGGCAGCGTGTGTTCAACTGCTCTGTTCCTCCAGCGACTGCAAAGAGCACCGTTTCTACAGCACCCTTTGGGAGAGGCAACAGCTCCGGGTTTCTGAAGTCTCAGAGAGGTTCTTAGCAGAACAGAGAGTCTTCCCATGTGAGGTGATCTGGAGCAAGAGAAACCCCTTCCTGGATATTCCTATAATCTTCCCCAAGGGATGGCTGAAAGGAATCCAAGATATGGACAGAAGAAATCAAGGCAGCAGATGAGAAATGAATGCGCCATAGGACAGGCTTGCAGAAACAGGCTGATCGTGACCTTGTTTGCATGCATGGCTTGTGTCTGGGAGCAGCAAGCACGGGGTCTGCTTGCACAGGGGATGTCCTACAGCAAACTAACTAGGACCCTGCCAGTGCCACCAAGGTGGTGGGGATCAGGACAGGGGTGAGCTGTGTTGGCCACAGCACTTGTCTGTAAAACCTGGGGAGGGGGGCGCAAAGACAGCTTTGCTTACGTTGAGCTCTGTGCATGGAGGAGAACTGAGAAGCTCTGTCTCGGGTGTCACATTCCTGCTCAGTGATGTCCAAGAAGCTTTTGAGACATTGTATGGGGGTAACTCTATCAGCCACTTAGAAGAACAGGTGGCACCGAGGGACCACTTCTCCCCCATCCCTCCCATGTCACCCCGCAGAAATGTCACAGCACTAACACAGCACTTGCAGCCACCACGCGCTGCCTCCCCTGCCCGCTTGCAGGACCTCAGCCGAACTATTCCCTGCCTCCCCGGGGCGCGGAGCTCCCAAAAGCCGCACTGTTTTTGCCCATGTGCTGTTTCCGAGGAGGGGAGAGGCAAGCTGCCAGCGCCAAAATGTCCCTCTGACATTTTCAGGAGGAATGCAACTGCAGGCTTGGGCTGCGCTGTGCGTGTCCCAGGTGATGCAAGGTACAACACAGGAGCGCAGACTGAACAGATCATTTTTATCACCCTCAAAGACTTCCAATTCCTGCCCAGGAGACTCTCATCAAGTCAAGGAGGCTTTGAGGCTTGCCGAAAGAAAAGAAATATGGGAGTACTGAAGTTCACAGGGAAACGAAGTGCCCACTCTGTGCACAACTGCGGATTAGGCTATCAATGGCCATGTACGGATCTGTTCCTATGCAGGACCAGTTATAAAAATGTAGCCCTTAGATGCTATCGCAGCAAGCAGTAAACCCCAGTAACTGACGCGAGGTTAGCACTGGCCCAGTGTGCCCTTAGAAGAAGCCCCCATCAGCAGCCTCACGTTAGCTGGGAAGGAAACGTCCCAATTTGAGCCGCTGACAGATCTAAAAAAAAAGAACATTATCTTCTCTGTGATGTCTGCTGGCAGGAGATGTTAAACCACTTATTTATAACTATCTTCCCAAAATGCTTCCCTGCTTGGAAGCCAAACTACAAATCCTGTTTGGTTTGTTGTCTTTAACCAAAGGATGCCGGTATTTCTGCTTCCAGCTGGCAAAAAGACTCGGAGCCAGTGCCAGGCTTTGGTGGGAATAGACTTGGCTTTCAAGGCGTGTTAACACAGATCCAGGAAGGCAGCCTTTTATCAGGCAGAAAGTGAAATTTTTGGAGTCAGGAAGAGCAAAGATGAGCCAGCAGACGGGTGTCACCGACAAGCCAGATCGGTGGGCTGTGTCCCGGGGAGGGACAAGAGTCTCGGCGTCGCAGGGAGGGAAGGACTGGGGGAAGAGACGGGCAGGAGATTCACCCCGACAGTTCGGCGAGACAGATCGGATCACCTGCAGGAAGGGAGGAGGCTCAGATGCTGCCCCGATGCTGTGCCCGGCACCAGCGAGAGGTCCAGCCCCGCCGCCCTGAGCATCACCCTGCCCCACTGAGCCCCCCTGGCCCCGGCTGGGCGGCAAAGGCAGCGCCCGCGGCTCCTCGGGCTGCTGAGAAGTCGACGGTAAGACCTGACAATTTACAGAGAGCTCTACAAAGCAGATGCAGGAACATGTAGCGAGGTGATGTGCTGTAGGACGTGGCCCCCGGGTTAGAGGAGGTTTTAGGGAATGCCCAGGCTAGCAGAGGAGACCACCTCTGTGCCAGGGCCAGCTCAAGTCAGCTAAGTCACCGGATCCCATATTTAAACTCGCCTTTGATGTACTTCTATTAGTAAACACAATGTACTCTTTGTTACCATTTTATTGTGTTTGTTTTGCTTTTTATAGGGTTTCTATTCCATTCACTTAGGCCTGAGTATTATAGTGACATGAATGTTTGATGAGATACACTTCATCTAGCTTATTTAAGAAAATGACATCCAAGTAGTTTCCAAAACAAACAGCCTCACGGCCGGTGAGCGTAACACTTCCCGCTGGGAAGCCCGGGGAGCAGAAGGGCGGCAGCAATGGCACTCGCTGCTGGAGGGGATGGTGCTGGCGTGGAGGGAGCACAGGGGGGGCCTTGGTGGCGAGGGGTCCGGAGCTGCGGTGGGGCAGTGCTGGGGCGGCCGGGCTGTCGGAGCGGGGTGGCTGCAGCAGCAGCAGGCGGCCAGTGCCAGGAGGAACCGGGTGCCCCAGGTGCAAACGTAGCCAGGACGTCCCCCCAGCCCGGCAGAAGGGCTGGGGACGATGCATCCTCCCTCGGCTCCTCCAACCTGATGCTGAGTGCAAAGGAGGAAAGCTCCAGGGCTTTCCCCTCCTCCCCACCCAGCGGGGAGCCCCCGGGGATGAAAGGCACTGTAGAAATGTCATGGGCGGCTTGGGGTGCGGATGCTGGGGAGGGGGAGGACGGGGAGAGAGCTGGTTTCCTTAGCATGGGCTTGGGGGGAGGCTGCCCGATGCTGCCTGCTGGTGTGGATGTGCTCGTGGACTGAACGCACTGAGGACCGAGCTAAACGCCTCCGAGCTCCTCTCCCCACCGCAGCTGTGGGCAGGGGGAGCGACTGCACTGCTGTTGAGCCAGCAAGGTTGGTAAAGGGACGGGCAGGACACGCACCAACGCCACCCACACTGCAGGACAAAGTGCCCTGGCCTTCACTGCTCGGTCCTGCTGTCCCCATGGATATTCCAGGTGGGGCAAATCCTGTGCCTTGTGCTCAGCCCCATTCCTGCACTGGCAGGGGGAAACTGAGCTCGGCACAGCGGCTCAAAGCAATGCTGAAGGTATCACCTTGGGGGTGCTGAGGCCTCAGCCTGGCTGCACGCACCCGAAACGTGTGCTGGGGCAGCTCGGGGGGGCAGCTGGAGGGTCAGAGGGAGGCCCAGGAAAGAGGAGGTGCATCCTACCCTGGGAACAGGGCTGCTGGCAGGAACGGTGCTGCCCACAGGCTGGGGACCAGAGCTCACCAGGCACAGAATGTCCTTCCTTGTAGCAGGACAGTGTGTCCATGGGTCTGGACACCAGGGAGGGTGGACAGATGGCTTGGATGCCACCACCTTATGCTGCTGCTAGGAAGCGGACAACCATTGTTTCGGGTCCTTGACTGTGGTGGGTGGGAAGGGAGAAAGCACCTCTCTCCAAGGCACTGGAGGGCTTTCCTTGGAAGAGTGTGCAGTTCTTAGAGTTGGGTCTTATCTCAATGGCTTTGTGGGATGGCACCTGGCTCATGTGGCTTTCTGGGACAGCAGTATCACCCTGCTGTTTCAAAGAGCCCTTTCTGCCGTTCTCCGATGGTGCTGAGGATGCCCAGCTGCCTCTGTTCACCATGGGCAGGTAGGTACTTGGGGACTGACTGTCCCCTGACACCCCCACAAGTGGCCCCTGGTGTGTCCCACAGGAAAGAGCCTGCGCCTGAGCTGGCCTGAACCCACATCCCTGCTGCTCTGGTGCACTGGAGCAGGGATGTGCCATGAGCTGGACTTCCCCAGCACTGTGCTCCTCCCCATCAGTGTGGCTCACCTGAGAGGTACGGGCTTCTCTGCCAAAATCCACCCACAAGCAGTGAGATAGTACTGAGGGCTGCTGAGTAGCCAAAGCAAGATGAACGGGGAGCTGGAAAAAGGGGCTGGGACAGAGAAGGATAAGTGGATGGGGATAAGAGAAAGTGATAAACCACCCATCTGAACACAAACTCTATGGCTTCCAGTCCTGACACTGAATGCATATGGCCTCACAGCTACTAATCTTCTCCAAGGCATTACCAAGCTCCTGTCTTGACTTCCTGACTGACCCTGAGAAAAATTATTTCTCTGGTATGAACCATCCCACCCTCTAAGATTACTTGCCCCAAGAGTGCAGGATGGCAGACAGACAAGACCTTTCTCACCTCTTCTTGTCTGAGGAGAGACATGGAGGAAACCAGCCGCTGAGTTTGGTGAAGACAGAGAAGAAGCAGCCCTGTAGATACCTACAAGATGCTGCCACCCTGTTCCATCCATGCAATGGCTCCACTGACCACAGCAGTGGTGGGTTCACCCTCAGCAGGCGCTGGGCTTCAAGCTGTCCCATGTCACACTGGTCCCTCAATGGACCAGCTCACCTGCTTCCACAGCCCGGGGAGTACCACCTAACACAAAGCGCCAGGCACTGAGAACAGCCTGACTGACTGACTGACTCTGGAGACCTCCACATCCTTGAGCCCAGGCCACCAGGAGCATCCACCATGCTAGGGCAGTCCATCGTGGAAGAGGAGGAGGGCGGTGGACCGCAGCAGCAGCCCCCAGCAGAGAGGAGCATGGAATGGCAGTGGCATGCAGACTGTGGGAACAAGCAGGAGGTGGAGGAGGAGAGATGGAAGCACACGGTGACTAGGACAAATGGTGGACATCAGACTCACAATGTTAGAGGCACAACTTGTTATGATCCTTCTTTTTTTTTTTTTCCTTTCATCATCAAAGTAAAATGAAACTAAAGTATACGGGATTAAATTAAAATCACAGCTTTGTTTACATTATAAAATAACAATCTAATAGTAATAATAATAATATCAAATGAACAATAATAATTAAACAAAACAGGAAAGAAGAAAGCCCTGGAGAATTCCTGCCTGGATGGTGCTCACTGATGGAAGGTTTGTGTGACCGGTTTTATTGTTTGGGGATCATTCCCTTGATAGCTGACTCCCGGTTTACGTACGTGGCCCAGTAGACTAAGTTGAAAATGGCAAAGAGGACTGGAAAGACGATGCGGGACATCTTGTCTACCTTGCTGACGCTGTTGTATGTCTTCTTACTCTCTGGGAGCTTCTCCTCTATGCGGGGCATCTTCGGGGGTACGTTGGTGGCAGTAGCAGTGGCAGCAGCACTCTTGGAGATGGTGGGCAGGCCTGGGTCCTTGGCAATGTTGAGGGCATATGTGGTGCCAACAATGTTGTAGGTGTTGTTGGTTTTCTTTGCTAGTGCCACTGGCTCTTTTTTCTAGGGAAGGTGGAAGAAAAAAAAACATAATAGAGGTGAAGTGACTGTAGAATTGCATGGAGAACATTTTGTCCTCTGAGTTTACCTGTTTGCCTGGATGAGAAGATGGAAAAGGGTGCGAGGAGCAAGAGACCACGAAGGTCATTGTGGAAGGGAAGGAAGATGTGGTGAGAAGATGACCAGAACCCATGACATCTGCCACTTGAGGGCTGCTGGAGCATAAGACCATGCTGGACTAGGGTGGATTTGCTACTTCGTGTAAGCCTGGCATGCAGCACGTAGCACAATGAGGTCCTGGCAGCTAGGTCCTGCTCAAGTACAATAACTGAAGCCACATAGCTGGGTTTGTAGCCTCCTTGCAGCCCCTTACATCAGAGTAGTGCTACAAAAAGGTGTGTGCAGCTGCACTCAAGCAGTAGTTGCCCGAGACGGGTGACTCCTTGACTGGCTGAGCGCTGCCAGGTCTATGTTGCCAGGTCAGTACAAGTGAATGGAGGCTCAAACTATACAGACTCCTCGGTTTCTCTCAGCTGGGCAGCGTTATCTGTTGCGTGTAAGGTTCAGCCATGGAGAGATGATGCAGGAATGTAGTCTTTAGAAAAGAAGGACACCCTGTGTAGTCATCCTGGGGAGGAACTTGATTTTCTTGCTTTGCTGGCCTGCTTCATGGGTCAGGTGAGAAGACATAAGATACAGAACAGATGGAAGGAGTTTGCACTAGCCCTGGATTTCAGAATTGCTCAACATGGCACCATAGGGCAGAGGGAAGCCTTTCCTCTTGCCTTCATATCTATGGGTTGCTGCAAATCAAGGGAGATAAGTGCACCTCTCCCACGAGGCTCCAGGGACAGCCATGCTGTCCAGGCTGAAGGGAGGAGAGCTTGCATAGCAAATGGCAAAAGAGGCACTTATGTGTCAGACATGATGTACTGAAGGATGGTGGAAGATGCTGAAGACACACAGTTCAGATGTTAATGAAGATGAGCGGACATGAAGACGGAGCTAGGAAGTCATGATAGGTGTTGCCCCCACTCTGGGGTTCTTCCTGTTGCTGTCAGGGACCTGAGATGAGCTGCACCATAGACCATATTGTATAAAGCAATCCAGGTCTACCAGGAGAAGCCCACTGAATGAAGCCTGTCCATGTGCAGACATCAGGCACCCTACATGTCCCAGCGCTCATGTACTCCACGCGGTATCTGCTGTAATTACACCAAGAGTCAGCATTAGACACAGCAATGACTCATGGTGGGAATCTAATATCTAAACTCAGAACAAGGTATGACTCTGGATTTCATTTTCTATTCAAAAGCAACTGAAACACAAGGTAAAGCTCATCCAGGCATTTCCCAGGGGTTCTTGGCACAGCCTTGCATGTACGTGTGAAGGAACCATGTACAAAGTGGCCATCAGGAGAAGGGGAGAGCGTGCAGCCAGCAGGACCTGTTCATCTCCCCACCCTAGCCTGGGAATTGGTAGCAGGCAGCATCACTGGGTAGCACTGGGAGCTGGAAAGGCCAGATTCGCCCAGTCTGCTCTGCAGAGATACTCCAAGGGCTTTAGCTTTCATGCTGTACTTCCATTTTAAATGTGTCCACAATTTCCGTGGATATTTGTGGTTACCTTAGGAAATGCATTTTCCACAGTGATTTTCGGAGGGACGCTAGCAGCGGACTTCTGTGCAATCTTTAAACCCCTCTCCAATAACATCACAACCAGGCCGGCAGCCTCGTAATAATGCCAGCAATTACAGAAATTAACTTGCTGTTAGAAAGAGATCTAAATGTCTTCAGACTCCCGATCAGACTAAACCACCGATCAGACCATATTCACAGTCTTTTATGGGTGAGGGTGTTACGATCTTTAACGATTAACTGAGTGACTGATTTCTGCACTCATTAGAGCCGTGTTAACTCGTACCCCCTGCGCAGGAGGTGAACTTTGCCTGATAAAGAGCTGACAGGAAACAAATAAAGGACTAAAGATATTTCACCTTCTAAAACATTTAAATATGCTTAAGTATGATTACTTATTAACACAGCTACAGGAGGTAATAAAATAATTAATAATCAGTAATGGAATGAAAAACAGATTGTTGTTCGCAGAATGCACTTTGAAGTGCCCTGCGATTATTTTAGTAGTAATCAGCCACATTATTTGTAACAGGAATAAGACGACTACAAGTGACATGACACTTTCAACCCGGCTGGCTTTTCTGCCCCAGAGCTTGGGAAGTGGATCCATCTTGCCCGGCCAAAGGCATCCGAAAACAGCAGGCTGAGACGGAGGAAGGTCAGGTAAACGGGAATGCCGCGGGCGGTGATAGCAAGCTGCTGCTCCTGTTAGTGTGATGCAGAGCCCCCAAGCACCAACTTGGGCTTCTCCGGACCTCAGATCAGGCTCTTCAGGTAGCGCAGAGGCTTGGGAGCCTACAGCCAGGGCCTTTTCCCAGCTGCCTATGGAATCTGCTGCCCTGGTCAGAGCTGGGAGCCCTGGGCAGCCTTTGGGAAGCATCCAGAGCACACACTGCCTCCACCCAGGCACATGTGTGTGCTTTGCTCCCGAGATGTCAGAAGAAATGGTTCAGCCTGAAGTTTACCGGGCTGTGCTTTATAAATAAGTGTTTCAGGCAAGATTTTGACAATCAAACAAAGCAAAATGTGCTTATTGCTGTTAGCTGCAAAGTAGCCCCCAGCCTTCCCCCTGCACCTTTATCTATGAGGAGGTCCACGTCCCACTGAAACAGAAGGAAAGAGTGGAAAAACAGGAGGAAACCCCACATTTGCTTCGAAAACTTGTCCTATTTTATCATCTATGTTGCAAAGCAATTCCTGCATTTATGGCCTTGTTTGGGCACCGGGAGACTGAACCACTCTGCAAAGCTGTCTCTGCGCTGCTCTCCTGAGGGAAAAGCTGTGAAAGCTGGGCTAGAGAGAAATATGTTCCCTGGATGTTGCAGTCTGACAAGTTCTTCCAGAACACACATACTGGATAATAATAGCGTTTTTGTTAAATATTCTTGTCTTCAAGCCTCTCTGTTGAGGAGCTAACTGCTGAACCTCTAAATTATGGGAACTACTGGTTCTGCCTATGATCGGCTGGAGATTTAGTTCTCTGCGCCTGCTTCTTGGCTAGAAATTTGGGTTGGAAGCAGTATCCGACAGGCCACTCTGAAGGTCACCATCACTAATATCTGCAGTACTTGAGAAATGCAAGGTGTCTGCCACTTGCCATTCTAGAGAAAAGTCACTTTAATGACCTCCAAGCAGCTCTAGTCTCTGACATACTCGTATCCTAGAATTCAAAGCCCTGCAACTGCAGTTGCTGTTCCAGCAAACGTCACTGCTTCCTCATGTCAGCCAAAGTTCCCCTCTGCAGTGTGCCAGAGACTGCTGCTATTCTCTGATAGGATCAAAAGTGTTTTACATGGAGATGCCTGTCCCATGGGCAGAGCCGAAGGCTCCGAACAACACAATCTTGCATCCCTCCCATCTCTTCATTCAGGTTAGGTGGGACTGAGCCCAGTGATCTTATACTCCCTGGATCACCAGACAAAGACTCAGAGGTTGGATGAGGTCAATAGTCAGCCCAACACGCCATGAAGACAGTGTTGTGAGAAAGAGGGTGAAATGTTGTCGAAGAACGAGACATGGACTCTAGTGAAGATGCTGAGAACATTAATCACTTGCAGTGCTGTGGAGAGCTACAGGGGATCACAAGTGCAGTAGGACAAAAGGACACATCGGCTGCAGAGCATGGTCAGCAAGGGAAAGTCCCAGCAAAAACATATTTACCATAGTGAGGCAGAAAAAGAAGAGATGGGTCTGAACCACCCTGTGAGCATGTAAGACTTCAAACTGGGTGAAAATGGTGGCCTGTCAAGGTTGGTTCTAGTTCCTCTCTGTTGACAAGGAGGGGACTGAAATAAAGATGCCACAAACAGAAAGAAACAAAGGAGAAAGAAGAATGATTCCCAAGGGACCTGGATCAAGGCGCAAACTTCAGAATTGCTGGAGAGTAGGCTGGACAAAAAGCTGGGCTTTACTCAGTCAGTGGGAAAAGCACCTAGTGCAAATGGTGAGCATGTCCGTCAGTTCCAAAATACAAGAAAGAAAACCACGATGATCACATCGACAGAGGTTTGGAGGATACTTTTTGGTGACTTTTTCTTAGTGAAAAGTACGTAAAAAGCCCGGACCTAACCTTGTCACCATGCACTGCAGGATTATTGTCTTAAGGATGAGAAGGATAAAGATCCAGGACTATTCCTCCATACAAAGTGCGTTCTTCCTTGTTCTCACGTGTCTGACTGCAGCTACTTGTATTGGTTTTGTTGCTTTTTGCCACTCAGGATTTCAGGGTGATGTCACACAAGCACAGATACAGAGCTAAATGAGATTTTATGCACAGACATTGTGTTGCAGGCAGAAGTGGGTTTACATAAGCATCTTCCAAAGCATCTTCCATCCTCAGGAACAGACAACACTTTTTTGCAGGGAATTCCCCGGCAAATGTCATCCTTGCAGACTTCATGAGTTTCCCAGTGGCAAAGTCACCACTAATGGTTGTCTCTCCGGATCCTCACTGTAACAGCCTCTCAGGAATTGACCTTGTTGGCTCTAGATGGTTATCCCTATGGTTGGGATGGATGGGATGCAATGGATTGCACTCTGTTCAGACCCAGCCCTTCTGTCCTGAAGTGGATCCTTTTAACAAGATATTTTGAGGATGCTGAAGATAAGGAGCTTTGCTGGCTACTGAAACCACTCATCTTTCCATGTCTTTCGCCTCTCACTCTTCCCCAGCTACTGCCATCTTCCACCTTCCTCCTGATGATGTTTTTTTAAAAATCATCTTTACTAACAAGTTTTCCACATTGGATCCAGACACTTCTCTCCAATTTGATCTGCACCTCTAGGTTGTTTGCAGCCACTTTGCCATGCAAAAAGAGAGAAAATCCTTCATCCACAATTAGTGATTACTGGTGGCAAGCAGGAAAGTCCAAGAAGCATTAGTCAAGTCTTATCAGTGTGCACAGTAAAGGGAGGTTTTGGTGACATCTGTGGTGATATCTGCCCACCTTTCATTAGAGGAGAACTGCAGAGAACGTGCAGAGTAGCTCCCAGCTAGAACCAGAACCCAGCTGTGGCTATCACCAGAACATAATCATGATCATTTATGATGCAGAGATCAGCAATTCACCAAGATCAACCCATCATGTTGAATTCCACCCGAAAAAATGCTCTATTCCCATCTAAACCGACGGGTTGGCTGAAGGGGAGAAACAAAGAATGGAACCAGCCCTGAGAGAGTGAACACGCTGGCGGTGCCTGTCAGCAACCAGCAGCTTTTGCAAGGTAGTGATTTCTTTCAAATGGGATGGGAAGCACTGCTGCTGCCTACATTTGAGGTGAGGGAAGAGCTGATGCTTATTGATTTTTTTTTTTTTCATGTTCATGCAAGGAAACAATCAAACCTGGAGTGAGGATCCTTTCCATCACATCAATAAAGAGCATTCTTTTTGGCTGGGGGGAGGCTCTCCAGAGACCAGGGCTCAGCCTGGGCTTGTCACTGGTAGTTTTACTCCTGGTACAAACACTTTAAAATGCCAATAGTTATTCTTCTGCTTCCTCTTTCTTTTGTGGTTTCAACCACCTGGCTTGTCAATTGTTTCAAGAAGAGCTAATTAAAGGCTGAAACTGAGCCAATGAGGCACCTTCATTGCGTAGCAAATTCACTGCTTGGAAATATTAAATGGAACAAAGCTGAAAAGAAAATATGGTGACACATCGTATTCCCAAGCTCCCTGAAAGCCCACCACTCTCGAGGGAGCTCTCTGAGCTGCAGGGGCTGGGAGTGCGTTCGTTCACCTTCTAAGATAAAGATCAGGGTTGGCTTGAAAAAGCATCCCCAAATTTGGAGCCCGTCCTGATTCTCCAGCCTGATACCAATTGCGGCACACTCACAAAGAGCACTCCCTCTGAAGCATTCCTGGTCCTGCTTTGTTTTCTTGCCTGATTACCACATGCGCAAACACCCTGCGTGCTCTTACCCCATTGTTTCAGCACCGTTAGTCTTGCAGTGCTGGGTCAACGAATAAATTAAGGAGCATGCTGCTTCTGTGACAAAGTGAAGCTTTTGAGCCTTTGCTGCTTTTTCGGCTGTGCCCAGTTCACATAATTGCCCAAGGCTGTGTGAATCCTGACTTTGTGCTGATTTGCCCATCCCTGAAAGTTGCTTTGAGGACCTGTTCTGATCCTTCGCTCGTGCCAATGATCCGGGAAAGGCTTCTCTCATCTCTAGAGGCCAGATTAGCATTATTGTTCTTGGTGGAAGTGGAAGACCACCAACTGGCCTCCTCTGCAGCCTTTCTGCCATGAGTCTGTTGCTCAGACCCCAGCTGCAAAAGCAAACAGATAGAGAGTCCAAGAAACACAAGGGAGAAGCATTCAACACCCCGTGATGGCTGTGATTCTCCATATGGCCTCTGTTCTCCTGCTTTGACCTCCATACCAGAGAGATGACTGGCTATTGTCTTTCCAACAGTTACTGCAATTCTGCCAGGTATTTGCATACAGACCCACAACAATTTTAAACAACACATTAAAATGCAAAGGAGTAAAATATGAAAGCTCCGGAACCAAGAACAAGGACAAAGCTGATTTTCAAATTGATTCAATAAATATAAACAAGGAGCGGCATGCTACAGTAAGCGATTTCTCTGCGCAGCCGAGATTAAATCAGTTGGGAGGGAGGGGACACGAGCAGGGGTAGCGGTGGCTGTCAGGAAGGAAGCTGCCAGAGAGGTTGATCCCGAGCGAGAAGGAAAAACGTGGGTAATGCCAGGCACTAATTGACTGCCAGTTGCCATTTCTGATTGCTTGTTTCCCACCCGCCCTCTTGGCCTGAACTTGCAAAGCAGCAGATGCCGGCAGCTGTGGGCAACAGCACGAGCGTCAGACCTCCCCACCGCTGCACCATGCGTGCCCACACCAGGGGAGACCTGCAGCCAGGGATACGAGCCGCAGGGGATGCAGCAGAGCAGGACCATCTCCATCGGCCAGGCTGGCATCCCGTAGCATATGTGGGTTTGTATGGCATGCTAGCAACATGGAATGGGGCACTTATGGGATAGAGGAAGAAGAAAAGAGAGAGGAGACCACCGGCAGAGCAAGACCAAAACATGCACGCATTCGCGTTTCCACTGGCAAATGGTTGCGCAGAAGGACAGAGGGAAAAGTGAGCAGTCATGCCTGGGTGTTTTTCTCCAGCTAAGCACAGTGACCAGCCCTCCAACCCCTTCCTCCCTTGACCCTGAAGAACTGCTCCAGTCGAGACCTGAGCTGGGGACTCCAGTAAGTAGCATCCAGCCTCCCGGAGTGCTGCGGGGCTGCATGTTACCCACTCCCGGCCCCGGCGCAGCTCTCTCGTGCAGCGTTTCTTCACCGCCCCCTCCTCCCTGGCCTTGGCCATGGGGCTGACCTTCATCTCTTGGGCCTCCAGCACCTTCTTGCCATCCCAAGCCCAGCTGCGCTTGGTGAAGTAGTTGACGGTGGCAAATTCGATCAGCGCAGAAAACACAAAGGCATAACAGACGGCTATGAACCAGTCCATGGCCGTCGCGTACGCCACTTTAGGTAACGAGTTTCTTGCGCTGATGCTTAGTGTGGTCATGGTGAGGACGGTGGTGACACCTGTGGAAAGACAGCAGGAGACAAGGATGGTGTGAGACCATACACTCGTACCCACCCAGTTTCTCCTCAAACCACACAGTTGGCATTTCCATCTTGTAAACTGAGGAGCTAGTCTCTAAGCCACATGGCCCACATTCCCGCTGTAACTAAGGGAGTCTTACCCAGCACAAGTTCATGGTGCAATTCATAGAATAATGAAAAAGTCCAGGCTGGAACGGAAGTAAGCTTGTCCAACCCCTGCTTGAATCAGGGCCAACTTCAGGTTGCTCAGGGACTTCTCTGGTTCAGTTTGGAGTACCTCCGATTCATATAATCAATGGCAAACATCTGCATTAGGATGATATTAATCTTCCCCAAACTCCATAAACTAGATCTCTGTTCACTGTGAGAGTCCTAGCTCATAGGTAGGCACCTGCATTCAACCCCTCAGCTGCTAGTAGGGTAAGTTGGGTGATGATAGACCCAGCTCCCTCATGGAGAATAAGCCATTGAGAATCCTCTGGTTGCTTTTGCAATAAAATAAAAATAATAAAATAACAGTGAAAAGGACAGCTAGATGGTTGGGAACTTCATGGGGGACCAGAAACTGGCCACTCATCCAGAGCGGTTCTCTCAAAATTTTGGAAATAATGTCTTGTGACCTGCATGGATGGATACCTGGGATTCTGGGACCTGCTGGCACAGCCAGGCACCCGTCAGTGGCCCAAGCTGCCAGAAGAAGTGTCACTATGATTAAAAAAAATGATCTGTTGCAAAATGCCTTTTAAAGCTTTTTTCATTAAAGCAAGCAACCGTTGCCATCCATTTTCCCCAATAATGTGCTTTTCAATTAAAAATGCATTTAAAACATTATAAAAATATTGACTAATTTTCACTTCCTTTAAGCCATACTCCTGGTAATTGAAGAGTTTCGATAATATTGTTGACAATACTTTCTGAGGGGCAAAAAAAAAAGCAATAAACAATTGGAGTTTCATTATTTTCTTAATAGGAAAGCAAAGCAATTCGGGAGCAAAGACATTTTTCACAAAGGTAGGTTTTAATTTTTCAGCCAGCTCTTTCCTGTTCAATCTGAGCTGCTACTCGAGGAAACCTGTCTAATTGCAACTCTCAGGATAACATAGGTGGGAATCAAGGATCCCCAGCGCACGGCTCGCCCCCAGTGTCGGGAGTGCAGAGACACTCCAGAACCGATGCAGATGTAAGAGCCCACCTGAGGCACGGACACACACGGGGTCCAGGTGTGCACTCTGTGGGGTTTAGTCACAAATGATTTATAGATAGATGAGTGAGGAAAGCTCATCGATGGCTCTCTATATGTCTCAGCTGGTCCTATTTTCCACATGATTTCTGTCTGAGCCCCCCCTTTTCCATTCTCCTGGATGAAAACACAAGTGCTAAGGGACCGTATTCCCTGTTCTTCGCTGTTATCACTGTTCAACGCAGCTTTTGCAGTCTGGATCCTGCAAACCAGTTTGGTCATACTAACCACCCAGCTCCCCACAGCTGCACTCGACCCTGGGGATCACTATAGGGTTTGCATCGCCAGGGAAGGGAAGGCAACCCGGTGCTAATGGGGAGAAGCTGGGGTCGACTGTAAATTTTAAAGCTTGTTCATTACCTACATTTCCCAAGCCCCAGTGAACACAAACTCCATAATGATTCCCTTCTAGTTCATTTAAGAGGGTGCAGAACCACTGGTGACCCTCCCTGCACCCTGTTCCAGTCCACAGCATGGGAACAAGGTCCATGCCTGCGGAGAGGGTCTGGAAAGGAGGACATCAGCCTTGTTGGGTTTGTGGGAGTATTTCTATCACGACTCTTGCTACAGAGAAAATGCTTCATGACCTTTGCAACCGCACCGCTTTCTGTCTTATTCAAAACCAGGAGCAGGTGGTACCATATATCCCCTCTCTGCTTGGCGACTTCTGTCCAGTACACCCTCTGTTGAGTGGTATCTCCTGGGCACTGTTATTTCCAGGAAATACAATCCTGCAGCATCACACCTGGCCTGTGAACGTGTGCGTGTAGATCCTGAACTAAAGGTCTTGGCAGGAAAGCACAAAGCAGTTCTGTTATTAAACGTTTGCAAAAGCTATTAATAATGTGTCACACCAGCCTGACACTTTGCCTCGGAGAGAGGATCTGAAACCAGCTGAAGAAAATAATAACAATATATTTACCATGCAGTTATACTGCCTCAGCCCAGGAACTTGTTATGTGGAGCTCTGACCAGGGGCACATTAGCAATTTCAAAGGTAGAGCTTTAAATGCCTCCCCGTGTACCTATACTCTCCTCAACTCAAAAGCCAATACAGATAAGCAGACACAGCCAAATGCATATAATTAGATGATCAATACCTTGATTACTCTTAATATTTATGGCTTGGCTTGCAGCAGAAACATGGACAGGAGTATTTTTGCAATGATTCAGTGGAAGCAGGGGCACTGGGAAGACACTGAGAACTATTCTGGGAAATGGTCAGCAGCTTCACTGCAGCCAGTCAAGGCCTGGAGATAACCAGCTCTGACGCTCAGTCTCTTTCCCACCATTTGTGGTGCCTTTCTCCCCCGACCTGAGAGGATTCCCTCACGCTCGCAGACTCACCGAAAACTGTTCGTGCAGGAACGGACTCCCTGTTAAGCCAGAAGGAGACCTGGGACAGGATGACCGTCATAATGCAGGGTAGGTAGGTCTGGATCACAAAGTATCCGATCTTCCTCTTGAGGTGGAAGTGTGTGGTCATGACGACATACTCCCCTGCAGAGACAGCCGGTTAGAGATGCTGAGCCACTGGTGCTTTCCGGGATGGGACTGGCTGACCACCAATCCACCTCTACACCACTAAAGATCTGTCCTTAACAAACTTTCAAGTTCTTAGATGAAATTGCAGCGTGCGTGTCACGTTGTTACTGGCTGGCATGCCCTGGCATCTTACAGTACGGCGTGCCACCCTACCAGCCGTGCAAAGGAGGGACACGTGCTGCAGCACACCAGCGGCACTGACTTTGCACGTCCTGCACGTGCGCACACGGCTGCTCTGCCACGCCAGGCACAGGCCCCAGCGTAGCCTGGGTGACTTCCACGTAGCATTTGCCCTTTCAAAACACTTCTCTGGAGACTTCTTTAATTCACTACAAAATGGTTGTGGGACAAAGGTAAATCAATGCCAACAAACAACCAGGCAATAGGCTTTCCCTGTTTCACCCCAGGCACAAGACGGCTCTGGGGGTCTCTCCCAACCCGGCTCCCATCCCTTTTCTGCTCCAGCCCAGGGAGCCACGCTGTGGGTAAGATCCCTTAAGCCTAGAGAGACACTAACAGTGCTTCAGTAGGATTTCAGGACAAAGGATTTTGTTTTCTCTGACAATCCTGAAAATACTCCACCTTCCCTCACTGTAACCATCTCAAAAATCAGGGCAAGTTCTGTCATTAAAGGTCTGGGCTGTAAACCAAAGAAGCAGCTGTCCCTATTTTCCCTCAATGCCCTATTCCTCCACTCAAAGCTTTGGATATTTTGTTGGATTATTGTGCCTTTTTGTTGTTAGCGTGGCTCTGCTAAATCATTACACACAGGAGCCTTTAGCAGCTTTCTTGCCACTTCAGGTTATTCATCTGTACATTTTACTACAACTTAAGTAGAGAGATGGGCCAGATATTATGACATTTAGTTCCCTGGACTCTCCACATTTCCCCAAGGGAGGTGATATGAGTTGTTACAGACAGACACTATTAAAATCAAATGCACCAGAGAGGAAATATCTTCAAATGAGAGAACTACTGGTGCATACAGAAGAAAAAAAAAATAAAAGAGAAGGAAAAAAAAGAAAGATGAGACACACATGAGAAAACAGAAGCTATCAGTACCTGGATTCAGAGGGGAAGGGAGGAGCAGCAGATGGGAGAGAAAGATGATTAATATTGGTCATTAATCAGAGGAAACATTTGTTTGGGATAATCTTCTATTAGCTATGATAATATTTGTGTAAGCAGATGCAGTGAAAATCACACTGAACATTATGTTGCATTCACCTCCCCTGTCCGCAATGCTCTCCTGAGGGACTGGAAAGGGATCCAAGACAAATGAACCCACAGTACCAAGAACCAGCTGGGCAAGGTGGGGCAGATTTTCGACACAACAGATCATTTTTAGATGCTTGAAATCAGTTGTCTAGAGGGTATGGGCGATAAGGCTCTTCCAGTGGAAACCACTGAAAGCTAGACCCTTTACTGCCTCTTGGTGACTGCTCCAGATGTCCCCAGCCATATCCTCCAGCAGCTCGTGGCTTGGGAATTACTGTGGCACTCACTGCTCACAGGTGCTGCCTCTATAGTTATGCCAAATCATGACACTCAAAGCCCACAGGTCCACCTCGTCTGACACTGGGCTCAGCCCATCCATCACATTGTGGTCCCACAAGTACCTGTGCTGGATCGAACCATCTCTGTCCCAACAACATGGCCCAGCAGGTCATACTGGTTCAGGCGAGATCCACCCTTTGCTACTTCCACCGATTTATCCTTCCCCAGTGTCCAGGTGTAGATGACCTCTGTCTTTGTGTAGGCATCTGCAGCGGAGAAAGAAGAATGAGGTTTGTACTTCTGCCTGACCTAAAATATACCAAAATCAGCCTGTAGCCAAATTAATCCCTGCTGTGCATTCCTCAGAGCCACAGGGCTGAGCACAGCCAAGCATGGCCAGAGACCAAGGCAGTTCAGCCACTGTTAAATCGAATGAGCAAAAGGGGGCTGGGGTTTTCGGCAGGGAGCTGGAAGAGGGGGCAGAGCACTGTCGTTGAGAGACACGCTGTCCCCTTGACGTGCTGACTCTGCAAGAGCTGGCACCAAGCAGAGACAAGATAGGAAGGCGTCCAGCCCAGCAGGCTGCTGGGGCAGCAGGATGGCCACAGCCCTGCCATGCCAGGGACCAGGAGAGTCATGCTGGGAGCAGCTGGCGAGAAAGGCTAAATGCGTTGAATTTTAAGTGAAGAAGAAAAAGTTAAAAATCTTTCCCCTCACTCAGAAGCAACCCTCTGCAAGCCTCTCAGCTTTGGAGGTAGAGTGCCCTCCCACCGAGATGCTTTTTCCCCTGCGTGACCCTGTGTTTGCCGGCCTCCAGGCCAGGCCACCAGGCAGCGAGGGAGGGCAGCGCTGGGCAAAGCCTGCCCGCACATCGCAAGAGAAACAGCAGGCAAGTGCCGCCGGATGGCTGCGTGGAGTAGCGCTGGCTCAGGGCTAGGGCATCCTTCCAGGGGCTTGCAAGTTCCCCTCTCAATCCCACCTGCCCAACTCCCCCTGGGCAAACACCTCTCTAACACACACAGTCACCATCACCTTCATAAGTCCTTGTGATCAAACCCCTGCTTGTCCTCATAGCCACTCCCTTTCCCAACACCACACACATGCTCTTGGGTTTGCCAGTTCCATGGTATCTAGAAACTGAGTCTCTCCAGACTCTACTAGAAGCTACTTCTCCCCATAATGCCCAAGCTTCCTGTCCATACCCACTCTGCACCAGTTTCTCAGGCAAGAACAAAGTTCACTAAAACAAGTTTTTAATTCATTTTTACCACCAGCTTCTCTTATTAAGACATTAAGGAATTCTCTGGCTGGGGGCAGCTCAACCAATGGGTCAGAATGTCTCAGCTCCTGCTTTGTGGAAGATTGTCCTGAAACAACCAGATTTCTCTAACCTTTTTAAAACAACCACTGTTATCCCTGCACTGTGGGTTTTGGCAAACCTGCTAAATATAAAGCAGGTGCTGTACAAAGTGGGGGATCAGTTTTGATGATCAGCCAACGTTTCTCAGCATGCCAGCATGCTGCCTAAGCGCTTCTGATGCAGGCTGGCATCTCCATCCGATGTGCAACACTCTGCTTTTCCAACCCCTCCTTCCAGCTCTCAACATGCTTCTGAAGACCTCCATCCTCCTTCAGGCTCAGCTTCGTACAACTCTGCCAATGCTCTTCCGCCTCGATGGGCAGCACCTTCTGCTCTAGCAGTCACGGTTCACCCAACGCCACTCTCAGTCTGCAAAGGAAACTTGCCCACAGTTTGATCGCCATCATCCCTCAAAACAGAGTTGTCTACATATCTAGTCATCTGGGACAGAAGCGTATCTGGTGTCACGTAGGCATGGCATGGATGCTTGGAACATATTTAATGCCATGAAACTTTTTTGGTTCTGCTCAGTGCCTCACTTGCAATGCGGTCTAGTCCAATCCAAACAAGGACAGCTCTTTGACGTTTAGGGGAGCTGGTGACTTCAGCAACATCTTCTGCTAGCCTAGTCTCAAGACAGCTGCTGTACAAATGTCCTATGACTGGCTTAGAAATAGTTGTTCTCTGCTGCGTACATCCATCTTCTAGGGAACATGGTGACAGGTAAAGTCATCACCTTCACTGCACTTGGTCCAAGGAACGGTGCAGGTGAGCAGCTGAAGCTATATGAAATGCCTGATGCCCTTACTTCTCCTGCCAGCTCTCTGCCTTCCCTCTTTGGGTGGCTGCCATTGTGGCACAGGGACAGGAGGCCACTGATGAGCCATTTGGGCTGTGGGGATCACCGGAAGGTGGTCACTGAGGCAAATTCAGCTATGCTTTGAACAGCACGTGTCTGGCCCTGGCATTGTCCCTCTACTTACAAACCTGACCCACTCTAAGCTTCTTGCAAATGAGCAGCTTCCAGCTGTCAATGGCTTTTTGGTGCAAAGACTAGTTTAATCCTACTCCAACACAGGAGAGGTGAGCTCAGACGCGATGCGGACGGGTGCTTTAGAAAGAGCTGCACTAATGCTAATCAGGGGCAGCTCTCTGAGCTGCTTGTGTCAAAACTCTCATCATTCAGAGGCTCAATCAGTAAAAACACCCAGAAGAGCCCCAAAGGGTGTTCCAGCAAAAATATGCACATTAATCTCTTTTCCTCACCAAGAAACATTATAAGCAATTAGATGTGGAGTAATCTGCCTTCCTGCAAGTCTTGTAATAATCCCAGAGTTTAGGCCTGAGGTATGAGATTTTATATCCCTCCTCACAAGGTCAATTAACATTAATAATTCATCCTCCTCTAAGGCTTGCTATTTTACTTGCTGGCCTTAGTGATGTCTCGTGGCAATGAGTTCTACGTTTAATTAGGTGCTGCCTAAGAAATAACTTTATTTTAGTAGTTTTGAATAATCCAGTTTCATGGATGCATTTTGTCATGAGGCAGAGGAGCAGATGCACATGATAAACATGATTTCTTCTGATGTCAATCAAACTTTTCAACTTTCTCCTTAGTTAACTCCCAAATGGCTACAGGAAGGATGTATCAGTTCAGAAAGATAGAGATTTCTCTGTTTTCTTAGAGTCCAAAAGGGAGATTACTGGTGGGGGCTCATCCTTTAGTTGGAGGTGGGTAACTCTTCCATCTAATGCAGAGACGGAGAGTGATGCTCAGTGCATTGGACCTGGAGAAGACTCCAGGCAAAGCGGGACTAGGAAATGTATTTCCACATTATGGTGAATCAGTGGCTTGGAATTTGGTTCCCACCCGCTTTAGGAACAAAACCAAAAGAAATTTAACTTGCCTACAGGAGAGGAGAGGGAACTTGTTCCTAGGCAGGGAGAGGGAAGCCCAGGCAGAGGAGCAGCTGCAAGCCTGGGAGCAGCTTTCAACTCACCAGCAGCCTACAAATCTTCCCTGAACCAGGACCCTTGGGTACTGGGAGTGAGATTCCCAGAATTTCCAAGCCTTTTACTTGAGAGCAGCCTGCCTGACAGACTGGAGAGGAGCAAGGGGTTTCTAAGCTCCATTGGAGCACGGAGACAGAGCAACCAGAAATCTCAGGGTCTCCCCAGACTGGCAGGAGTGATGTGGGGAAGTTGGACAGGACACCTACCAGCAGACACCACTGCTATCTTCCCAAATCTGTCCCCCAGGATCACCTGGTGATGAAGGAGAAGCATATCTGAGTTTTCCACCAACGCTGGTCCTTCTGAGGCAGCGCTGGAGGCAGCACTGCCCACCGAAGGCAGGGAGGGCAACGGGAAGCTGCTCCTCTCACTTCCCTTATAAACTTACAGCAAACCCACAGGTGTCTAACCCCTCCTGCGAGCCTGAACTGACCACAGATTTACTTGCTGACCATTTCTGACAATAGTAGGAATTGCATGTATGAGATACCAGAAACAAGTTTTTGGTGATGTTATCATTAGCAATAATTAATAACGCTGTTACTAAAATACTGGAAAACAATAGCCACACAAAAGACTGTTCTTTAGCTTTGTACCCACCTCCTTGCAGAGGCTGATCAGGGTACTTACAGCTCCCAAATTTCAGTGGGCAGGCATGCACATCCATTGGGAAGTCCTCCAGGTGCATGGGGCACTCTGCATGGATCGTTAGCCTACAAGACAAAACACAGGGCATGATCAGAAACACGCGGCTGCGGAGGCCCCCACTGGGCCCTTCTGCCACAGCGTCTTTGCCCTGCATCCATCAAATGCGACAAAGGCCACAGCGTGGTCACCAACCTCTGGGTCTCTGGGCAGAAGGCCATCAGCCGTGGAGAGAACAGCAGGCAGGCAGATCTGGCCACCTTTCCCATTGTATAAACTCAACCCTATTGACTGAGTTCACCTTTACCCACTCAGTGCAATCAGAAAATCTGCCAAAGCCCAGGACTTCTGTTTGCTTATGCACTGTGCACAAAGAGCTCATTAATGCCTGGGGCCAGGGGACACCTCATGGACCACGCTGGAAAGCAGAGGGAAGGAGCTTCCAGGGAACATGGCCTGTTCTTCCCAGGGCTCTGGAAGGAGCCGAGGGCTGGCAGATTGTTCCGTCAGGAAGCCAGAGCACCACTGGGCTTGCTGAACAAAGTCAGTCAGAGCCATGAAGTTGCAGGTGTTGCACCAGGGTACAGGACAGCCCTGTGCACGTGGGGCACCTCAACCCACCTCCCCCGGCTCTTCCCTTGCTGGTGGCACCGCAGAGGATGCTGTGGGCAGAGGCAGAAGTACATGTCCTGGGGCTGGGGGGGGGTGTGCTCAGGAAAACCTGTGGGCTTTACGCATCCACCAAATCCCAGTAGGATACCTTGTCAGGAAGGGGTTTTGTGAGAGAGACACAACCACAAAAGCATCGTGCTGCAGAACGTTGGGCCAGGCATAAAGGGATCTGTTATAAAAGGCTCTAAAAAAGGTAGCTCTGAGCTTGTGTTCCTTCCTGAAGCACTGCAAAGCCCACAGCCTGGGAGGGGGAGCCAGGACAGACGGCTTCCCAGGAGATGTCTAACACAATCTTCTCTGAAGGAACCATTTGTAGAAAAAAAGGACCCACTTCTGATGGCTCGGCAAAATAACAAATAAAGCATGACAGGAGGAACAGGTGGATGCAAAGGGCAAGTGCACAGACCTAAGGCTGAAGGTGGCTTGTGGAAAACTCAGGTCAAGAAGCACAGTGGAAAGCATCTATTGAGACATTTTCCTTCAGCTGGAAAAACATTCAGGTACGTTATTCTTCATAGAAAATATTGAGGCTTAGTCAAATGTAAAACAAACCCTGAAAAAAATAAAGGGTTCCGATTTTGTTTGCTAAAAGCAAAGAAGGAAAAAAAAGAAAAGAAAAATAAAGGTCACTTCTTTCAGGTGGACAAACCTTAAATGATTCTACCAAAAAAAAAACCAAAACCAAACGAAGACTGCTTTTTGATCTAAGCATAAAAAAAAATGGTGGACAAAACCAAACAGGGCACAAAACGCTCAAAAA